>QLSR01000213.1:1005599-1189517 GCA_031780015.1 Citrullus colocynthis
CCCCCCCCCCCCCCCACTTACCTCAATCGACCGCGCACGTCTGATCACCAATTGTCAGTTGTCGGTTTTCGGTTGTCGTTTTTCTCTTTTTATCTCTATCTTTCTTTCCCCCAACATTTCTCTTTCACCAACTCCACACCATTTGTCGTTGACCACCGCTCCTCATCTCTTTGCCACTTACCTCCGTCAACCACCGCACGTCCGGTCACTGATCATGGTTGCCACTTTTCTCTCTCTCTCTATCTTTCTTTCTCTCTCTATCAATCAATTGTTTTGGGATTTATGTAATAAAAAAATAATTATAAATTCATAATTGCTAAATCAATAAACTTTCTAAGGATTGCATATTTGCCATATTTGCAAAGTTCGACAAGTGAAGTCATAAATGCTAAACCCTAAACTTAATTTGCTACCTGATACAATTTCTTTAAATATAATGATAAAGCCAAAATTTAAAATAAGAATAATGGAAACATTATAATAAAGATAATAATAATAATAATAATTTAAAAATCGTATGATTTAATTAGGATTATAAAAAGTCAAAATTTTTTAAAAAATAACAGTATATGAGATTTGAAATTCAAATCTAACATCTGAAGATTAAAAATTCTTTAAATACAAATTTCAAAAACTTTCAAAATAAGAACCAAAATTTATACCAAAATATCCACATGAAAAGATGAAGTTACTCAATGTTGGATATCTTAATAAAAATTGATAGAGCCCAAATTATGAATTTGATGAATTAATCACAATGCAATTAAAGAAGTTGGATTAATTACAATGCAATAAATGAGTTGTTAAGGACATTTTAAAATTAAACAAAAAGTGCTTTACGTGAGATTCATGCATGTTGCTATAATTCTAAAAAATTTCGTGTTTTGCTATATTTGCAAATGAAAGTGTAATTAATACTACATAACCCAATTTTACATAATTAATAAACATTAACATTCAAGACTGAAAGTGAACATTTAATAAAAATTGAGGTTGAATATGTAAATCTTCACTTTTAATAAAAATTGAGGTTAAAAATGTAAATCTTGAAATCTAGAGACCAAATTAAAACATAACTTAAAACGCAAGGGCTACAATTTTGAGATCCAAGGACAAAAGGTATCAAGTTTAAAACTTAAGAATTAAAATGGTAACATTTTAAAATCTAATGATAAAATAAATACTTAACCCAAAACCTAAAAACCAAATTTAAATGTGGTTTTTATGATATCTAATCATAATGTATCATAATTGATATTAGTCAACACAAACAAATAAAATAATTTTGCTTTTATATGTTATCTAATAAAATTTGTATATTTTAACAAATAAAATAATAACTAATGACTAATTGAAATTAAATACAACTTTCTTATTTTGTAAGATCATATACATCTAGAATAAAAAATAAAAAATAAAAAAGTAGTTTTTGCAAAAGAAAAACAATTAGTTGCCGTATAAACAAGAATAAATTTTAAAAAAAATATCAAACTATTCATAAATATCAAAAAAGAAAAAAAAATATGTTTATTAACGTTAAACCGCAATAGACTTTTGAGCAATAAAAGTCTATTGTAGTCTATTACTAATAGAACAAAAATTTTCTATATATGTAAATAGTTTGGTTCATTTTGCTAAAAATCACCTCTTTTTGATTTCCAAAATTGTGTAAAAATCACCTCTTTTTAATAATCTACTAAAATATATACATATATATACATAACAGATGAAAATGGGTTGACAAGAAATGAAATTCACCTCTTTTTTATTTCCAAAATTGTGTAAAAAGGTATCAACGGGCTGCTTTAGATGAAATTTGAATCACATTTTAGAAATAGCATCTACCAAACAAGAAAAATGGAAAACAAAAGAAAACAAATAGACAAGATATTTTCTCCCATTATTCAAGTGGTTGATTCATTATATATTATTTATTCAATAACATTAGTATAAATAAATATAGCCTCCAAGGAAGAGTTGGTTAAGACCTACTAAGGAAAAACCCCTGATGTCTGTTTAGATTCTAGGCTTTAGGGCATGCGTGGACTATTGTAAAAAGAATAACATAGCTTAGACAGAGATTGTATGATAAGGGCCGAAAGCAAGTGCTTTGTCACAAAGCACTTTAGATGCTACTTCTAAGTGCTTGTAATTTTCTGAAAAAACTTCTTGAAAACTGCATCACTAAAAAAACGCATTACAAAGTTACAAGGTACTGTACATTTCATTACTTCTTTTACATGGAAGAGTGAATTCATGTCGTGTCGTACCAATGTAACCCAGGCGAGTCAAGATATGTTTGCGTATTTAAGGGATGTGGAGGTGACAACACCAGTGGAGGTCCGCATTGGATGGGAACCCAACACAGCAATGCAACAAGCATCTGTCTTCAGATGAGGCTGCACCATTTCCCATATTTTCTTCTTCTGAATCTGTGCAATTCATTTTCAAATGCAGTTGCAACACCACAAATTAAACTATCTTATTTCCAATTTTTCATAATAACTATTTACAATTGTAACAAATATATATTATCATACAACAACCCTGGATTGATGCAACAACTTGAAAAGAACTTTCAGGAAATTGATTGAAACTCCATGGTGGCTGCATATATGGAAGATTTTGCCTAGAATATTAAAATCCTAGGAGTTTCTTCACAACCAAATTCAGTAAAATCAGGTGGTTGTGTTGCAAGATAAGTTGAAGTGGGTGTGAGCTAGCCTAGTTACTTGTGAATGTTAGAAAGTATAAAAATTTTCCAGCCACCACACCACAAGATGTTCTTAGTTGATTTTTCGCCAATTCTCTGCACCCCAGGTCCCAAATATAAATAGGAAAAGCCAGATAAGAGAATCTTTTTAGAGGCGTTTGGCATGCAGGATCGGAATCTAATGCCTGGGGGCTTATTTTAGGGAATTCTGAAACTTGAGAATCACAAATGCCTGTATTTGGTGTGTATGGTTTAAAAGCTTGAGTTTCTAAAGCCTCTATTTAGGGTGCAGTTTATATATGCCTGTGTCTAGATGATCTGTATTTTTTCCCTTTTTTTAGTAGTTGTTTTGTGAAATGTATATCCTCTCGTGTACCATGAATCAATTTTTATGTTATATAACATTTATTTTATTCATTTTAAAATGAATTTTTTATTAGCTATGTCTTTTGTAATCCTAAATCAACTCCTTTGCTTTAATAATTTTCATGACAATAATGTAGGAAGGGCAATGATTTAGTTATTATTTATAGCAAATTTAGTTCTCGGTAACAAAGTAACAAAGCTTTAAAATTTCGTATTATAAGAAATTTAGTTAAGCTTTAAATTTCTAACTTATCTCTCTCTTTATAACAAATTTATCTTTTAATAACTTAGCAAAAATTGAAATTTAGTTTACTAACACATTTATAACAAATCTGGTTTTGCTTTAAATTCCTAATTTGTCTCCTTTTTTGTTGGCATGAAATGATTTTACTCTTGATGTTTCATTTAATAGCATTCTTAGTCCATTCGTTAGTTTCACTCTTTTTTTTGTGTATGTGAAAATGAAGAAGGGAAAAAAACCAATCGCGGCCAGTGACCGCCATTTCAAGGGAAAAAATAGTAATGTCGGTACCAAGACAATTTCAAGTACGAGAGGCAATCAAAAGAATAGTCTGTGAAAAAGCACTGCCAAGGAGATCGAGTAGACGGTAGACCCACGTCGAACAACAGCAGGCCAGCACACCATTAAGCAGTAGGCTCATGAAGAAAACGCCAAATCCACTTTGCTAACAAAGCATGATCACACAAACAAAAAATTGTCAACATCCAAACCACCCATCAAACTTGGCTGCTAAACAATCTCCCAATAACAATGTGTATGATGGCAAAAAGGAAGCATGTACGCCTCAAACATGGAGCTGTAAAACTGTTGTTGAAGGGAAGAATTATCTCCTTGGAGAATGTAAGGTCTGAGAGGATAATTCTAGAGTCCTTAGTTTGCATGCCCATGGGGCTATAGCCCTTAAAAATTCCATATTCTTTTATTTGGGTGGTCCTAGAGTGAGCTTAAAGGAGCCATGAAGAAGCCTAGAAAGAGTTTAGAAGACTCATGGGAAAGCCTAGAAGGAGTCCTAAAGAGTTTAGAAGACTCATGGGAAAGCCTAGAAGGAGTCCAAAGGACCCATGAGGGAGCCTAGAGTGAGCTCAAAGAACCCACGAGTGAGCCTACACTATGCTTAGAGAATCCTACAGATAGCTTAAAGGACTCATGAGGGAGCCTAGAAGTAGCTCAGCTGACCCATGAGGGAGCCAGTGAAGGCTCATAATTCCCACAAGGAACATCAGTAATACCCATGAAGGACCCATAGAAAACCTCTGCAATACCACAAGGACAACCTTGGAGGACTTATGAGTCACATGGGGGACCTTGGAGAACCTATAAAATACCTCTACAAGATCATAGAAGGACTTAGCAATCCAATAAAAGGGAGGACCCATGAGTAACCTCTATAAAACCTATGGAGGACTTAGCAATCACATAGAGAACCTTGGAAGACCCATGAATAACCTTTGTAAAACTTGTGGAGGA
Organism: Citrullus colocynthis; assembly: GCA_031780015.1. Taxonomy (NCBI): domain Eukaryota; kingdom Viridiplantae; phylum Streptophyta; class Magnoliopsida; order Cucurbitales; family Cucurbitaceae; genus Citrullus; species Citrullus colocynthis. The sequence goes on from QLSR01000213.1 coordinate 1,010,168, forward strand.
CTTAGCAGTCACATAGAGAACCTTAGAGGACCCATGAGTGACCTCTATATGACCCATGGAAGACCTCAAAAGACCCATGGAAGACCTCAAGGTAATTTATTTGAAACCGTCCAAATTTTCAACGGATGATCCATAAAGGAAACATTGAGGAGAGAATTAAGGTGAGGAAGAAGATCGTCGCCATTGTCTCTCCTTTATGAGGTTTTGTATCACTTCACCTTTAATTTCTTCATCTCTGGCGATCTCATCCTCGACGACGTCACCGAAGTAACCCCAAAGGCCTTTTGAAGCTCACCAACAACTATGACTTGAGAATGCGTTTACAAACAAACTACCCCCTTCAATTTTTGGAATCGTTCTCAAGTTTCTAGCCTACTTCTTCCATAAACCCCTTCATCCTCCTTCGACAAGTCTATCTTCTTCCTCCTTTGACTTTTATCCATTACTCCCTTTCCATTTATGGTTGACTCCATGAATATAGATGTGATTGTTTCACGTATTATGGCTTGTCATAATAGAGTCATCTATTAGATGGAAACTTCTTATAAGAATTACAACCATTCATTATCATATCTGCACCAATTGTATGAAAAGTTGAGAATTCACTTCGACAGTTGCAGAGCTTCTTTGCTCTAGATCAAGAACCGATTGAACCAACACTGACTAAACTAGCACCGACTGTAGCACCATCGACTTAAAGTCATGGCTGACCTCGCATATCCCCTCGCAACAAATACTAGGATGGATTAGAATGCTTTTTTATTTACATTTTCAAGGCTTGCAAAATTTTGTAACAAAGAGATCTTTCATATCACTGTTTACACAAAAAGTATTCTCCTATATCTCGTTACTTTCATGTTAGGATGAGGTTTGGTTTTCTGATTGAATTAGGAGGCTAGAACGGCGGGGACGCATGGAGAGAGGAGAAAGCATTTTTTTCTTTTTTGACAGGACAAAACCCTAAACCCTCTATTATTTCTTTTATAGAAAAACAGAATACAAATGGAACTTGTAATTATTACTTGTGCAAGTTTGTTGATTATGTGGGGGCTGCTTTCAAGCCTTTTGCTGTGTTCAGTCAGTTTCTGTGGTATCATCCATTCTCATAAAAGTTTTCTTTCGTAGCTGAAAACAAAATGTTTTCGAGTAGGTAGAAGTAGAACATTTTGGTATAACACTAGGACTATAAAAGGCCGTAACACATCAGACATGAATCTGTAAAGATGTAAAGCACAGCTACAATAAACTCATTTGTTATCAACCACATGAAAATTTATGTTTCCTTCAAATAAAAAAAGGAAAAAATTTTCTACATCGTTTAGAGATAGAACTCATCCTAACGTAGCGGTTTGATATTTAGAGCTCAAATAATTTAGGTAATTAATGCATAGATGTCTAAGCAAGTTTATGTTAAAATTTGCACAGAAATATGTAACATTATAAAATGGCACTCCAATCCAGCAGGATCCAAATTATTCAAAACAATTTTCTTTACCTGGTTGGGGGTAGCAGCATCAGGTTGGTTGCCTTTTTCATCTTCGGATCCAAACCATATTCTTTCACCTGGAATCGAACCCTCAGGGGGCAAAAGAAGTTCAACGTTCTCATGCAAAGAATCAGAAGCAGCCATTAGCATTCCACAAGACTTGATGCCCCGCATATTTCTTGGCTTCAAATTTGTGAGGACAATGACCCTTCTGTCCTATATGTTGTTTATGTTCAAATCAAACGGAGGCGAAGGACATTGCAGTTGAGTATAAAGTTTAAACCATATATACAATAAAACATGATACACAGTTTACAATATCATCGATGAAAGACCCATGTAGTCTATAATCCCATTCTATCTTTGTTACAAATCCCAACGAGAAATTTAAGAAAGTGTTAAGCACCTAAAAGAACCACACCCCAAAAGCTAGCTATTGAGGTGGGAGAGCCAGACCACTTAAGTACCACATTGGTGGTCCCATTCTAACCAATGTGGGACAAAAGTAACCCATACTACCTTGGTTCCTAACAATATCCCATCCTCAAAAAGCCAACATCCCGGCCGCTACTCCAACGATACTTCACTCCGCCACATCCAGTCAAAACCCTCCACCGGTTCCATTCTGTAACGTCAACAACTGACTCTGATACCTTTGTTAGGTACTTAAGCACCTTAGAGAACCACACCCCAAAAGCTAGCTATTGAGGTGAGAGACTCAAGCCACTTAAGTACCACATTGGTCATCCCATTCTAACCAACGTGGGATAAAGGTAGCCCATACTACCTTGGTTCCTAATACAGCTTTTTTTTTTTCCTTTGATGGAAACAACTTTCATGGAGAAAAAGTGAAAGAATACAAGAGCATACAAAAAACCAAATTTACAAAAAAGAAACTCCCTCTACAAAAAGAGACTTCAGCTATGCAAATAACGCTTAAAGAATATAATTACAAAAGATCTTTGAAATCAAAGTCCACGAGGAAACATGAAAGTGAACAAGGGACCAAATCTCACTAGGGTCCCTTTCTTTAATCACCCTACTATTTTGCTCTCCCCACAAAACCCATAAGGTCACACACACTTTAGCAAGATATAAAAAGCGACTCTTCTCCCAATGAGGCGAATTCATGAGGAACTTCTCTATGATAACACTAGTGTCCTGTGATGAGCATACAAGAAATCAAACATTTGGAAGAAAAAGTCCCAAGCGAAACTCGCAAACTCACAATGTCAAAGAATATGGTCTAGATCTTCCTCTACCTTCCGACAAGGAATACACCAGAATGGTCCAATAGGCAAGGGCAACTTCTTCACAAGCCAATCATCGTGTTAGCATGACCATGTAGAACTTGCCAAGTAAAGAACCCCACTTTCCTAGGGATCTTAATCCTCCAAAGCACCGAAAAGCTAACATTCCTAAGGGAGAAGGATCAACCAGACTACGAAACAAAAACTTAGGTGTGAAGATTTTGGTAGGAATTTCCATTGTGAAAATCTAGGAGTGTAGCCTCCTCAAAAGGCTCTGTTATAGATTCTTCATTGATATTGCAATATAATTCTATCTTTTAGCACTCTTTGAGCTTTCGATGTTCTTGAGTATACTTGTTAAGTGGTAGCCTAACAAGAGATTGTGATTTAAAAGAAACTCTATAATCTTTTGTGGTAAAGAAACTAACATGGACACTTTTCAAAATATGGTTACTCTTTTTTGCTTCTACTCATTTCTCTACTTCTAAATTCTTTTGTAATTATAGTCTAACCCAAATTTCTACTAGTTAAGGTCCTTCATTGTAAGTTGTTTTGTGGAGATACCTCATCTCCTCTTTTGGTATTTTTTTATTTGATAATGAAAGTTATGTTTCTTGTCATGAGGTCTAATTCAATGATGAACTTTTTTTCTCTAAACTCGTGCGACCAAAAGGAGGTTTCCTTAGTTTAGCATTCTAATTTGCCTAACAAATACCCACGGAACACTAAAAAATGATCACTCACACAATGGTGTTCTGATCTTGATCCACACATTCATGGCCAAGTAAGAAGAGAAAGAGCAGCACAAGTTGGTGGCAATGTCGCCTATAATAATTTTATAAATATTAAATCGCTGATTGATCCAAAAGTTTAATCTGATGGGTGAAAGCAAAGGAGCATTTCTCTCTTTTCACATACAACTGGTTCCTCTTCAACTTTTCGAAGACCAACTGGAGGTGAAGTTGGTGGTCTTCCATCATCGCACTATAAACCACAATGTTGTCCAAATACACTACAACAAATTTTTCAAGCTACTCATGAAAAACCTAATTCATCAGTGTGCAGACAGTAGCCAGAGTATTAGTGAGGCCAAAGGGCATTATGAGGAACTCGAAGGCCCTATACCTCGTGACACCTGTCGTCTTTGGTTCGTCCCTTCGACTATTGGCAACTGATAATACCCTGATCAGAGGTCCGATTTTGAGAAATATTCGGTGCCATGAAGTCGGTCAAAGTCCATGGATAGGTAGTGGGTATTTGGTGCGAACAATGAACTTGTTCAAGGTTTGATAGTCGATGCATAGCTGAAGGCTTCCGTCTTTCTTCTTTTGGAACAACACTGGAGCTCGTAAGGTGCTTTTTCTAGTCAAATGAACCTCGCGCTTAACAACTCATCTAGTTGCTTCCAAAGTTTTGCCAATCTGGGTGGTGCTACACGATAGGCATTCTTCGTAGGCGACTTTGCCTTTGGTAACAGTTCAATTTTGTGGTCGATCCCGCTTCTTGAAGGTAAGAACTTAGGTAGGTTGTCCAGCATAACATCTTAATATTTTTCCAGACAAACTAAATGTCTTCGGGGTCGGTCTCTTCTTTCATCTCAACTAACTCGACAAGGATGGCCATGAATGTGGGTTCATCATGCATGAGACCCCTCTTAAGCTGGAGGGTCGAGATCATCCTTATCCCATTCGATTGTTTGATGTTGGTCTAGACAACAGCGAGAGTGGATCTCGTAATTACAAAGCATTTTGCCATGTGTTCGAGCAAGAATTCCATCCCTAATACTACATCAAAATCATCCATCTTGACGATCGTGATATCGGCATGTCGACTCCAATGTCCCATCTTAACCACTGCTCTTTTTACTTCTCCTATGATGGGTAAGGCTGCAGTCCTTTCATCTTCCCTACGTCTATCCCCATCGAAGGTTTAGTTGATGTGCTTCTACCTCAATCATAAAATTGAGGGTGGCCCAGAGTCGGCCATAGTACTCTTGGCCGATCTATGGTTGACCCAAGTGTCTACATACATGAGCCCTAGCTCCAGGGGTTGATAGGGCTTAGTTGGTTGTCGTCTCACGCCTTGAGAGTCGTTATTAAGATCAAACAATCATTTAGTTGCTGCGTAAACAGATGTGAGGTCCTGTACCCTCTGTTTGTATAGCTTGGACTTCACCCTCGATTTAAGGCCTTTGACAAAATAGAATACTTATTTAAAGTAGATAAAGTTGGATAGTTATCCATACTTGATCGAGTTTCCTCTTTTACCCTTCTTGGAATTTGTGATTGGAGGTCTAAAAAAACTTAAACTAGATCCAACTAGTGTTTTCAAAGCACAAGGCGCACCTCAAGCCACAAGTCCCTTGATCACCTCAAAGCGAGAGTAACAAAAAGGCGACGCCTAAGCAAAACGAGGTGCAATAAATAACTATATAAATAATATATGTAGAACATAAGTTCACAAACATATGTCAAAGCCTTAAAAGATTAATAAAAATAAATTGTAAACGAATTCAAATGCTAAAAAAACTCACGCCATTGAATAGTGAATATATGAATATAATAATAATTATTATTATTATTATTATGAAATAAAACTTATTGAAAAGAAAATTAAGATAATATTTCACTCACCCCACACCACTGAATATTTAATAAATAACATGCAAATATTAAGATAATTATTACTTATTAGAAAACAATGCAAAATAGCAAAAGAAATATCCCACCCACCAATATGAATATAAAAATATATAATAAAATAATAATGATATACATATACAGATTTTATTGCTCAAGAATACAGAATTTGAACCCCGCTAACTGACTAAATTTTTTATTTAAAAATTTTCAGTTAAAGAAATCAGCAGAAAAAATATAATATAATACTATTATAAGATAATATCAATATACCTTTACACAAAACCCAGAGCTTCAGAAACTAAAACCCACAATCGAAAGCCACAAGAAGCAGCCGCAAAAAGAAGAAGAAATCATGAAGAGAAGAGAGGGTTGGCTGCCATTCAGGAAGAAGAAGAATTCAAAAAGTCTAAAAAGAAGAAATTGAAGCTTTGAAAGTTGAAGGAAGAATTCAAAAAGTCTAAAAAGAAGAAATTGAAGCTTTGAAAGTTGAAGGAAGTGGTTGTCGATCAATTTTAAAATTAAAAACTTTAAAAAGAAAAAAAAAATAAATATTCAAAGAGGCGCTGCCAGGCGCCACCGGGCAAGCACATCTTTGAAGACGCTCGCCTAAGCAACACAAAACGCGCACTGACCCCAGGTTGCAGTGCCTCTCGCCTTAGACGTGCGCTTAGGGTCACCTCAATAACATTGGATCCAACTAGTACTAAGTGATGTAGCCTAAGTAGTTTCAATATCACACTCCCTCCCGAATTACCCTCTTGAACTCGTGAAGAGGCGTGAAGATAGTAGACATCACCCTTCTGTGACATTTACTGTCCGTCCTTCACTCCTTTACACACTTTTGCATGCACAATTTAGCAAACAATCTTAGATTAAACGTAAAACTTGAAGATTATACAAAACTTTTCTAAATTCAGAACATAATATAAACGTAATATTTATTATGTTATACAAACCCTAATGTTTGTTTTGATGCTTAATAAGATAATTGATGTAGATATCCCCTTGTCTCGATTAACCTTTAGATTTATTGCAGTACAATTATGTCAAGCGAAGGGAATAAGAAGCAAAAGTCTCAGTGCTCCAATTGGGGAAAATACCACATGGGAAAATGTTTAATAGGAACAAATAAATGTTACACATGCGGACAAGAGGGGCATACCAGGAAAGGATGCCCAGTTTTCATTGAATCTGTCCAGCAACAAGCTAAAAACACTTCGGAGAGTTCGAGGTCTAGAAGATTAAACCTTCCTTGTCCCAATTGTGGTAGGTGGCACAAAGAAGATAGAGAGGGTAGTGAAGATGTCTGTTATTGGTGCGAGCCGCCAGGACATTATTGCAAGGATTGCCCTCTAAATGCAAGTGGTGTTCGGAAGGACAAATGGAAGAACTATTGGTACTAAAAGGAATTCTCCGACTGAAGGACAGTTGTCGCTTAAAGTTTAAATGTTTGGTTATGCGGTAGTCTTATTGTTACGTTCTTTGCTATTGTTGTTTCTTATGTTGTACTTCTACTTTTATGTAATAGTTGTTTTGTTCAATAAATAAAATTGTGAATTTTTGTGAATATGGTTTAAGTTTAAATTTCAAGGACGAAATTCTTCTAAGGGGTGTAGAATTGTTAAACCCGAAAATTTGACGTAAGTTTATATGCTAAGAAGAGAAAGTGATTATTGAACTTTAGGTAAAAAGTTTAACCACAAGCTTATGGAGTTAGAAAAATTTTAGAGTATAATTTCTGGGTTTGTGGAGTTGGAAAAATTTCTGATTGTTTAAGGGGTCTAGGCATTGACATGGTAGGGTAAAAGGAAAGTGTTTGCACAAGTTTGAGTTTTAAAGAGAGAATAAGTCATAGAAGTGATTGGGAGGCAATTTTTCTAAGTGTTGGACCACAAGGAGATAACGGTGCTATGAAATTTTTCTAAGTGTCAAAACTATGCTTGGAAAATCTATAAGGAGAACGCATAGGCTTGAAAAGTAGAAGAAAATTGACTAAGTGTTGGAAGTAAGAGTTGGAAACATAGTTGAGAGTTAACTTGGTTAACTTGGGCAAAAACAAAGCTCTTGGACCAGACGGCTCTACCGCAAATTAGCCTCCTCAACCTACGTTTTGGCAGCTTTGTTTTCCATTTTCGAATTCATGAGTTGTTTTGTTTTTTTGCTGACATATTTTGTTTAGTTTTCTTCGGCTATTCCTCCCGACTTGATCTCTTGTATTTGGGAACTTTTTCTGAGTTTCATTAGTGTATTTTAATTTGTTTCGATAGGATATGATGAGAGTGCTAGGGAGTATCAACTTAGTTGAGATGTCCTGGTGCACTCATTGATCCTTAAATTACTCTATATTGTATCTTTGAGATTGAGAAATTGTCTCAATTCATTATATCAATAAAAGAGACATGTTTCCTTTTCAAAAACAAAAAAAACTTGGTTAACTTGGAACTAAGATTGAAACATATGTCTTGGAGGAAAAAATAGGTCTTGGATGCATAGTAGGACCATGGTGGACGCATGGTTGAATTTTTGGGAAAATTTTGACTGAGTGTTGAGGAACTTATGGTTGTTGAAAGGAACACCTAAGCCAAAGAAGGTAGGTTGGACACATAGTCCAAGTTTTGGCAGAATTTTGAAGGAGTTCAAATAGTTGGAAAGGTATCACTTAGGGCAAAAGGAGAGGGTTGAACGCATAGGGCAAAAATATTGAGATTATGGCCAAGTATGGAACAACTTTTCTAGACTAGAGGAAAGATAATATGACCAAAATCAATATGCTGTGATTTGGATGCATAGAAGGCTATGAAGGTTGGAAAACTCACTAAGTACAAGAGACTTGGAACTTGAGAGTTGAACGCATGGTTCATAGGTGATGAGTGAGCAAGTTGTACAAAGTTGAGGCAAAGTGCAAGGTTGGAACGCATGGTATGTAGGCCAAAGTAAGGGTTGGATGCATACTCCCTTAAGAGGAGGAAAATTTGGCTAAGTACAAGGTTCTTGGGATGTTGGGCGCATGCTCTAACTTTGGAGGATATATGGTTAAGTGTTGGATGATTCTTATTGGTTACAAGGAAGCGAAAGAAGTATACTCTAAAAACACACAAGTTGGATGCATGGGACATGATTTCAAGCCAAGTTGAATGTAGGACAAGGCTCGGGAATAGTTTGGGGAGGCGTCTAAAGAGGTAGAAAGAAAGTAGGAGATGGCACACGTAGAATTGAACAACTCAAAAGGAGGAGGTGTCTTCATGCATGCTTAGGTTAACATATTGGAAGCCACATACTTGGATAAGTGTCAAGCTGAGATGTGAAGTTGGATGACAAGGCTTGTCATCCAACTCCTATAAATAGGGCATGAGTTTGGAAAAGTAATCACACAAAAATTTTGAGAAAATTCTCACTCTCGAGGCTTTGAGAGATAAAGGAAAAGTTTTCAGTGGAACTTTTAAGAAACCCTAGGCGTCCAAGAGGGAGATAGGCATCCATCACCTTGTATCCAGTCCATCAGCAAGTTGTTAGGCATCCAACAGAGGGAGCTGAGCTTCCAACACAGTAGACTAGGCGCCCAAGAGGTAGTCCCTACGTCCAAAGACCAGTCCAAGCGTCCAACAGTCAGTTCCAGGCGTCCAAGAGAGGTTTCTAAGGCTCCAAAGTGTTGTCATTTGCTATTATTTGGGATCTAAAAGCCTAGTTGTGTCCTTGGGTGTCAAAAGCAAGCTAGGTCTCAAAGGAATAAGAGGATCCAAAGCAAGGAAAAGGACTCGGAAGATAAAACTCCATCTACAGTGAGTGGTTACTTGTTTACTTTATTCAGTAATATTGTGAATTCCTTACGGACTTTATATGTTGTGAGTACGTTAATGCATGGTAAAGGAAGCTAAGGCCGCACAAGATAGTCATAGGATCCAAGGATCTAGTTTCTGATCCTGTGTCGGAGAAAGAACCTCACGGGATGGTCAGGGGGTTACCGGAAACCTAATTCCTGATCTTGTGGAAAGTATCTCTTGTAGGATGGTCAGAGGGTCAACAAGTCTAATTTCTAATCCCTCAAAGGTAAGTCTATGTGCACATAGGGGGCAAATTGAGTAGCTGAATCGAGTGGTGCCAGCAGAATTGAAAACAATACCGGGTAAAGCCTTGGAAGTGAGGTTTGAGTAGATAACCTCGTTAATTTGAAATTCTAATTTTATACTGCTTTGTTGATGAACTATTAAGGATTCGTGTGTTACCCTTTTGTTTAGATGTTTAACCACTCACTGGCTTTTGTAGCTCATTCTTTTCTTTTATGTTTTTCTTTTCAAGTATCAAAAGGGTTCTCGTTGCCAACAAAGTTGAGGTTTGTCATAGGAAAGCTTTTCATATTATACTTAGGGTTGAGATTCTATGGAATTGTTTATATTATGTTCTGAATTTAAAAAAGCTTTGAATAATCTTCAAGTTTTACGTTTAATCTAAGATTGTTTGCTAAGTTGTGCATGCAAAAGTGTGTAAAGGAGTGAAGGACAGGGCAGTAGATGTCACAAAAGGTGATGTCTGTTGTCTTCACGCCTCTTCATGTGTTTAAGAGGGTAATTCGGGAGGGGGTGTGACACTCAAGGAGTAATCTTCCAAGAACCAAGATTTTGAATCTTTTATTAGAATAATAAAATGTGTTTCATACAAGAGAGGAACATTTCGATTTATAGAGTTTTATTACAAGTGGGGGTAAAAAGGGAATTAACCTAGAATATTGCCTAATTACCCAATCAATCCCTATTCTTCTGACATCATTCTACCCCTACAAAAAGAAAACTCATCCTTGAGTTTTAAACAGAAAAATATATGAAGCAAACAAGGAATGCAACAAATTTGTTCAACGGATTATGACCAAACCAACCTCCTACATATAAAACAAATATATTATGATTAAAGGGATACATTCGAGACAAAAAAAATCCAATATTACCATCAAAAGATGAACTTCGACATTGGCCATAAACCCAATAAAGATGCTTCCTTCAAGCTCATTCAAAACCATATTCAAAGTAGGGGTGTACACGGGTTGGGTTGGACCCGGTTAGGGGTGTTTTTTGGACCAACCTGAAATTCCGGGTTGGCATACGTTCCAACCCATCAGTTCCATTTTGGAGGGTCAACCCAACCCTATATTTTCGAGTTGGGTCGGGTTGGGTTACTTGGTTGCTCTCTCTCTCCCGCTCTCTCACTCTATCTCGCCCTCTCTCTCTCTCTCTCACTCTCTCTCCCGCTCTCTCTCTCTCTCTCTTGCTCTCCCGCTCTCTCTCGCTCTCTAGCTCTCTCTATCCCTCTGTCACTCTCTCTGTCCCTCTATACTCTCTCGGTCTCCCAAAGGTTAAACTTTACTAGGTTAAAAAAATATATATACACACACACATATATATGGTCGGTTGGTTTGGGTTAACCCGGGTGGAAAAATCACCAACCCACGATCCAGCCCAAAATTAAAAATTAAAAATTTCTCAACCAAACCTAACCCAAAATAAAATTTAACACAACCCAACCCCTACGGTTTGGGTTGGGTAGTCTGAGTAGGTCGGGTTACCGGGTTTTTTGAACACTCCTAATTCAAAGGACCAATTACTAAAAAACCACCTTCCAAAGAGAATCGTTCGAGAATCATGTCTTCTTTATCATTCGCTTCAAGTTCTTTGACGGTTTGGTGATTCATTTCCACCACAATCAATGTGACATGTCTTGGTCAATTCTTGCTCAGTGTTCGATACCTCTTTTCCACCTTCTTCGTTGGATTTTTCTTCTTCACTTGAGACTATTTCCAAATCAACATCTTCAAATTCTTGTTTTTCTTCAATGTTATCTTCAAGTTTCTATTTGAAAATTTTCCCCCCATGATTCACTTGTTTTTCCTTTGGTATATGAAATCAATCCGTTCTCGAACTCTTGCAAATTAATTGATGGTTAATCAATATATTGAGTTATTTTTCTCAATGAACGTTGGATTTCTTTTCTTGTTTTCTTCATTTCCTTCAATGCTACGGGATCAAAGTAGTCATTTTGTTGGATTCTTGAATATAGTGGATACAGTACTCATCCATTGATTCTCTTGAATCAATCTTGATCGTGTTTCATAACCAAAAGAGTAATTTTGAGTCTTGAACGTTCTTGGTTTGTAAAAGTCCATTTTTGATGATCCTTAATGATTCTTTAATTCATCTAACTCCCAATCTTTATGTTGATTTCTTGAAAAATGGGTTTAATTGGATCGTTGGCCCTTTTCGATATTGTCACCTTCTTATTCCGTCCCAAGCTGCCTTAGAAATATCATCAGAGTCACTAGAATCAAATTCCCAATGTGGATAATGATAGGTTCTTTGAGAAAAGCGATGTTAAAAGTCTTCTTCGAAATCACTTAAGTCAGAATTCTAGCACTGTTTTCGGAGTAAATTTGATTTTCTTGCCGATAACAACTGTTGTATTTCTTTTTGGACAACTTCTTTGATCAACAATAGTCCATTCTTGCAAAATCTTGATGAATCTTTGGTTTTTTCTTTCTTTATTGGAATTTCAAGGGTTCCCCCTAATTAGATATGTGTTGTTCAGCAACGAGCACAACACTCAAGCTCCCTCTCGTGATCGGCATCACCAAGAGTTTTCCAGACTTCCACCAGCGACTGTCAACATTGGCCCAGATGGTCACTTTGATACCAAAATGATGTAGCCTATGTAGTCTCAAGGAGTAAACCTCCAAGAATCAAGATTTTGGATCCTTTATTAGGATGATAAAATGTGTTTCATACAAGAGGGAAAGATTCTTATTTATAGAGTTTTATTACAAGTGGGGGTAAAAAGGGAATTAACCTTGAATATTGCCTAATTACCCAATCAACCTCTATTCTTCTTACATCACTAAGTCCCAAATACAAAATAACAGCCCAAGAGGTAACGAAATATGCATAACACACAAACATAAGCATTGGTAATATGAGGCCTAACATTTCAAAGTTCCATCTTTTATATTTCTAAGCTGCCAACCATAGCATACTTATTAGTTATTAGTGTGTAGTGATAATGCTGAACTACAAGATATTGTGCTCACGCAGCCATCCCAACATCTTGCAATAAAGATTCTAGAAAAATAATAAATAAATAATTCTTCCTCTTAACTTTAGTTCCACCGCGAGGCTTCTTCCACCCACACACAAAATAATTCACCCATAAGATAGTTCCTTCATCTATGAGACATCCTTCAACAAAACCAAGTAGTCCTACATTTTTCCTCTACCTTTTCCACTCTCTAAAAACTGGCATCTGATGTTTGCTATAAGAAGGAATTCGTTCCTAAGGTTTCCATTTCATACTGTCTGCCGTTTCCTCCTCGAAATTGATCAAAAACACAACGTACAAGATAGGAGGAAAAAGAAAAGACTCCAATTGGTATAAATTAAAAGTGAGAATTACAGAGACTAAATGCTAAAGAAATCAATCTACAAGCCATGAAAAAAAATGAATAGGCACTACATGGGAATCTCTACACTGGGTATCAAGTTATGCCATTGAAAAGAATAACAGTAACATAAGGGAGAGTTTCTCTTTGAACCATGTCCCCTCAAACATTTTTCTTTTAAGAAGGAAAACTTAAGTACCTGAAGTTGATCAAGAGGGATATATTTAACAAGGCCACTGCAAATAAGCCTCGGCTCGGGTTCACCAACGTCAACCTCTTCTACATAAAGAGAGTCAGCCTCCTGATGTCTCCAAGCCTTAATGATTCGCCCAACCCTAATATCGAGCGTGTCGGCCACGTCCTTAATCTTCTTTTCCTGATCATCGTCCTTATCCAATGATGTGGAAGACGATGCAATGGCAGCGTCACTGGTGACAGACTCGGTGGATGCGATAGTGCAAAGTGAGAAGGGAAACCGCGCACCATTTCTGGAGATTCTTCCCCTGGTAGCGACATTATCCTTACCAAGTGGTGGGGTAAAATTAGAAAAAGTTGGACGTACAGCGAAGAACGGGCGACAATGGTTGAAGTTATGGGCAAGGGAAGAAGAGAAGAAGAAGAAGCGGCGATTGCTGGCAGTTTTTGTAACATTGGCAATTGCAGCGGCCGTTGGTAGAGAAGCCATCGTTGGGGGTAATTGGGAATACTAGTCGATATCGAGATGGTTTTCGCCCCCACACTGTTTGGGAACTGTGGACTACAAAAAGGGGAAATTGCTCTATTGACCCATTCTGGAACCCAAAATGACACATACTTATTTTTTAAGATCAATGCTATTTGACCTTCAGTTGACGTCATGCATGCTCTCAATTGTATCCACTATCTATTTTGTTTTCGCTCTTGACTCTTAGATGCCTCACTCGTTATTTTTGTCTCTCGTTCACTTTGTTCTTGCATGATAATTGCATGCAACCTATTTGACAAGTCCATCTAATCATCTGTCTCAACTCTCAAAATTAAACTACATGTACTATATATATTCAAGCAAATCATTTCTTTAAACCCTAAAAACCAAAATTTTTCATTTCACTAGTGTTTTCTTTCTTCGATTGTGTTTTCTTCAAGGGTGTATTAGGGTTTCAAATGGTGTGTAACGACCTGACCTTTTGAACTAATAGGACGCTACGCTATGCACGACCACTTTACAAATATGTTGGAACTTAAGAGACTTGGCATTACATGCTTTAATTAAACTCTGCCAAATTTGTAAAACGACTTAAATCCTAATGTTTCATTAAATGAAACATAGAGAAATCAAAATGATTTAGCGAGGTACCCCTTAAATAGTTAGGCAAAACCTCAAGAAGAACAAAATCGAACATGAAAGTACAAAAACAAATAAACAAATGGTCAAATGAATCACGAATGTTGCTATCCTACATGTTCAATACTCTATACCCTAGGCTAAGATGCAGAAGGGACGACGACGATCCCATGGCACGGTACGAATTCCCTCAGTCATACGCCTGGCCACCCCACCTTTTACCTGGAGAAAAAAAAAACATAGGAAATGGTGAGTAGTCATACTCAGTAAGAGACCCACCACTAGGCCTAATTGTTATCCTTTTGTCGTGTGCGCCCGTGTACCTGACATAGGTATAGGCATAAGCATAAGAAGCGACCCGAGGGTACGAAGTAATCATATTCGTAAACATAAACATAAATGGTGATCCCGAGGGACACCTATCGTAGGCATAATACGTTTAGGGGTACAAAGCATGACAAATAGGATAACCTGCAGTAACATATCATGGCATAACTAGTTCGTAGCAGAGATTCACAATATCATAGGTACGTAAGCATAACCACATCGCATCCAAGTTACATGACTTGGCATAATCGAAACAGTTTAGGCAACAATCAACCGGGGCAATAGTCATATAGCAACACAATAATAATCAGTAATATAACTGAGCATTAGGCGTCACTAGAGCCCAGCAGTAAGTCCCTTACTTACGAGAACGAGATTGTCGGCAAGAGCGAGATTACGAGACAGCGAGACTGACTGTGCGAAGCCGCGACTTCCCTACACTGTAGCAATGTGATATGAAGACTGTGATGATGCGGTGCGATGAGGGCTGAGACGACGCAGCGATAAGGGTTGTGATGATGCAGTGCGATGAGGGCTAAGATGATGCGGCAATGAGGGTTGTGATGATGAGGCGCGACAAGGACTGTGATGATGCGGCGCGATGAGGGCTATGATAGTGGCGGAGGATGGCGACTATGACAAATAGGTGAGGAAGACGGCTGACGAAGAGGTGATCGAAAGAGGGAGAGATTTGACTTTTTGTAACGGCCCAAAACTAGGTAAACCACTTTTCTTGCATTTAATTTAAAATATATATATATATAATAAAATAAATAAATAAATAAATAAATAACAAAAAAATAAATAAATAAAATAAAATGATAATAAGAGTTTTAATAACAAAAATCATGCAAGTGGTGGGAGTGTGAAGTGGGGGTTGGGAGTTGGTCAATAGGAGAAGTCGGTGTTCGGTTGAGGAAAGATCCCCAGGGCGTTTTTAGGAGAAGGGGAGAAGGGGAAAGAAGGAAAACAAAAGGTCAATCCCTCTTCGGCTGCCATTTTCGCACAACTCCTTCAGCCCTCATTGTCGCCGTCACCTTCAGCCCTCTCTGTTGCGTCCTCTCCAGCCCTCACTGTCGCTGTCATCGCGATACTCATTGCCGCTGTCATCAGCTCTCGTCGTTGCATCGTTAGTCCATTACCGCATCAGTAGTTCGTCGTCGCATTAGTAGTTCATTACCGCATCAGTAGTCCGTCGCCACATTATTAGTCCATTACCGCATCAGTAGTCCGTTGCCGCATCAGTAGTTCATTACCGCATCAGTAGTCCGTCGCCACATCAGTAGTTCATTACTGCATCAGTAATCCATCACCACATCAGTAGTTCATTACCGCATCAGTAGTCCGTCATCGCATCAGTAGTTCATTGCTGCATCATTAGTCCAGCGTCGCATCAGTAGTTCAGCGCTGCATCATTAGCCCAGCGCCGCATCATTAGTCCATCGCCGCGCCATCAGTCCATCGTCGCATCGTCGCAGCCCGCACTTCGCAGCGTCATCATAGTCTTCATCGTCGCGTCGCCTCTGCCCTCTCCGCATCGCGTCGACATAGTTTTCGCAGCACACTGCCGCAGTGTAGGGGGAGTCGCCTAGTCTCGCTGTCTCGCTCGGTATCGCTCAGTCTCGCTATCTGGCTCGGTATCGCTCAGTCTCGCTAAGTCTCGTAGGTAAGGGACTTACTACCGGGGTTTAAATGACTAAATGTCTAATTGTGCTATTAAACAACTGAATGCCGCTGTGTAACTTTTGCCTCAATGTTGATTTCTATGACTGTTTCGATATGCTAAGGTTGTAACTCGTATGTAATATACGCATGATTATGTGTCTGTGCCTCTGTGAAACTCTGTTATAAACTAGATATGCCATGACATGTTATAGGTTACCTCACTTGTCCTGCCCCGTACCCCTAATGTACTACGTTATGAAGGGTATCCCTCGGGATCACCACCTATGCTTATGATGTAAATGTAATACTGCGTACCATCGAGTCGCTTCCTATGCTTATGGCAATGCTTATGCCTATGCCGAGTACATGGGTGCACACGACAGATAAGGTGATAGCTAGGCCCAGTAGTGGACCCCTTACTGAGCTTAAGTGCTCACCTTTTCTTTTGTTTTTCTCTCAGGCAAGGAGCATGGTGGCCAGGCGCATAGCCGAGGAAATCCGTAATCGTACTAGGAGACTGTCACGCTGCTTCCACACCTAGTCTAGGGTATAGCATGTTGGAGTTGTAGGGTAATAGCATTTGCATGTATTGGACTGTTAATTAATTGTCTTGTTACCGTTGGTTCGAATTTTCTTTCTTGAAGCTTTGCCTTTCTATTTAAGGGGTACCCCGCTAATGCACTTTATTTAAATAATCTATCAAGAAGTTCAGTCGTTTTATAAATTGACCGAGTTTATTTAAAGTGTACCAAACCGTGTCTCTTAGTACCAACGTTTTTACTAAATGGTCATGCATGAAATAGCGACGTGTTAGTTCTTAAATGGTCAAGTTGTTACACTTTTCCTTCTTCCCCCTCTTTTTCTTTTTTTTTTCTTGTTTTACCCAGCACGCAACCCAACCCAAGGTCATTAAATAACCCACCAATAAAATCTTTCCCAAAACTAATTCCCTTTTCCTTTTAATGACCAAATAAACCCAATCTCCCTTAATGCTCTCTTCCACCTAATTATTTATTTATTTATTTATTTATTATTGTTATTATTATATTTATTTATTTATTACTTATTTATTTATTTTTTATATTTTTTTTTCTTTTCCACCTTTCTAACCTCCAAATGCCTTATTGAAAGAACGATGCGCAATGAAAAGGGAAGAAGGATATAATTACCTGAAATTTCGGGTCGTTACATGGTGTTTTTTCAAATAGGTATGTAAAATACACTATTTATTGTTGTTTGAAAGAACACGGTTCTTGGAAGTTTTGTATGGCTTAGCATTTTAATTAGTTAACAATAACTTGATACCCACGTTGCAGACAGTTTTTTTTATTAGAAACAAAAAGAGAAAAAAAGCGGGAGAGCAAGATAGCGAGAGACACAAAAAGAGCAACAAATAGTAGAAAGATGGCGAGAAGGAAAGAGATCGAAAGAGAGACCATGAGCTAGTTGAAGAAATCGGATCCCATAGCGGAAGTATATAAACGCTGTTTTGATTTCGAGAAGATGATTTTAACAAACAGAACAAAAAAATATAGTATTCACAATGCATAAATTAATAGGCTAGGCATGCTTTAAATCAAATAGGGAAGAAGAAAACATTACCTTTGTAGAACAGTTCTTCAAATCTTCACCAAGTCTTCAACAATCGATCTCCCACTAATAGTATTAAGACGTTAAAGGAGTTAGGAACATAAATGCGAAAGCAATTAGGATTTAAAGCAATCTAACTACATCAATTTTAAGGATTAAACATGCTTGTTCTTAAAACCAAAAAATTGAGTTTTTATTACTTACTTGTTGCAACTCAAAATTGAAACGATTTCCTCCAAGATTTTGATCACGAACACTCCGTGGACCACTACAAGTATCTTCCTCATTATTCTCTAGCCTTAGAACAGATTGTGGGATCCAAATTGTGATGAATTTGGAGTAAATTTGAAAGAAAAAAGAGATTTTGAGAGTTTAGGATTTTGAGAGAATTTCAGCAAATTCTATCAAAGATTCAACCCATTTTTAATCTTCCTTTCTTCTATATAAAGAATAACTCATGCAAATCATATTTGCTAAGAGATTGACACCAATTTTGTGATTAACCAAGTTGGATTAGGATGTGTTTAATGGAGGTGAAGATAGCATGAGGAAGACACAACTCCTACTTCCATGCAAAAATGGAAAAATCCAACATCAAAAATTGATTTTCTAAAAAAAAGAAAAATTGAATTTCTAATTTCTTTTTAAAATTAATTATAATAATTATATTAAATTAATATTAAATATTAAATTAATAAATTAATAAAATTTTTCACTAATCCCCATAATTTCCAATTCAATGAATCTCTATTCATGCGATTAATATTTAAATTACATTTAAACATTTTCAACTCTCCATTTTCGTTTAATTATAATTAAAACGAACAAACCGTAAAATTTACTCCTTAAACGAATTTGAATGTTTTCAAATTCTTTCATCATACTATTCTAAGGTCTAGTCCATGAGCTAACAAGGAGACTTAATGGACCTACAGATCATGAGTTCCAACGATCTAAAATTAACCGACTAAACTCTTTAACCTAGTTAATTAATATTCGTTAACTACCGGGACACTCCACTATAGCCTATTAGTTGCACTCTTCTCACTATAGATATATTTCTATCCACTTGATATAACCATGATTAGTAAGTCGATCCTTCATAAGTTGTTCGTAATTATAACTGTGTCAAAATTACCATTTTACCCCTGTAATTACTTCTTGATCCTTAAGCCCTACTAATCCTCTAATGAACAATTGGTTTGTGATTCAACCATCAAACTAAGTCCCTCTCAGATCAATGAGAGGGTGAGGCCCCTTGTTCAAGACCTAGAGTCAACACTTAAGGGAACAACTTCTTTACTAACCTAGAATTAAGTAGGAATGAATTTCATCTCGCAAAACTAAAATGTCCCCAACTATCTACCTGATCTTATCCCTAAAATGGTAGGCTTATTGAATCGAGGAACTCGGGCCACTTTCACCCATGCAGATTAAAAGATAATCCCAAATAAATAGGAGTTCATAGTTATCTCAGGATCAAGATCGAGTTACCTAGGTTATCATGTTGAAATAATCAATTTTAACAGTAAACGACGTTATAAATTAAAAGTGCTTATTTCATGGTTCGGTCTTATGCAAACTCATTTCATAGAATACCCCCACTCTCATGTCTCTACATGAACGATATAGGATCACATCGTTTGTATCAAATACAAAGTAGGTCGCATCCATAGTGTTCCTAGGATAAGGTACCCAACCTTATCCCTATACTATAGATTGTTTTGGCTATTACCTAAACTTGATCCATTTTTATGTCTCTACACATAAACTCTAAGTATTCAAACAATAGCCAGTGTTCTTAGTTTATTGGATTTAAGAAATGCAATTCACATATTCAATAACATCATTATTGAATAAACCTCAATAATAACTTTATTGAGAATGTGTTCAAGGTTTACAAACCATGAGTTTTAGGACATAAACCCAACAGATGCCACCAAAAAATCTTCCTGGCTATTCTTTTGACAAGGAACGATTTGTGGGAACTGACTTTTGAAAGATAAGGGACTTGATTCTGGAGATGATAAATTTTCATAGAGAAACCTTTTTCCTTGAAAAAAATTCCTTGAGAGAAGCAAGAGAGTAAGGAGAATTTTTTTTTTGTAGCAACCCACACCAAAGGAAAAGAAAGCTTCTCTCTCTTTCTTAAACCAACATGAAGTGGTAGTCTTTCAACTACCCAATAACACATTAATTTAAACAATTTTAATTCAATTAAATTCCTTTAAAAATTTAATAACTAACTTATTAATTAATTATATTTGTATCTTATTCAAATATTGTAACGACCCGAAATTTCAGGTAATTATATCCTCCTTTCCTCTTTTCTTGCGCACTATTCTTTCAATAAGGCATTTGGAGGAATTAGAAATGTAACGACCTGACCATTTAATAGCTAACACGTCGCTATGTCATGCATGAACATTTAATAAATGCGTTAGGAACTAAGAGACACGATATCACACACTTTTAGATAAATGCGATTTAGTTTATAAAATGGCTGAATTCCTGAAAGTTTATTAAACCAACATAGAGGAGTAAAAACGCTTTAACGAGGTTCCCTTTAAATCGTTAGACAAAATCTCAAGAAAAGAAAACCGAACATAACCATATCAAAAACAAACAACAAACGATTTAATGTATGCAATTACTACTACTACCCTACAAGTCCAATGCGCTATACCTTAGACTAAGGTGTGAAAGCAGTGTCGATGGTCCCATGGTACGGTCACGGATTTCTCGGCCATGCGCTTGGCCACCATGCTTCTTACCTGGGAGAAAAACATAGAAAATGGTGAGTAATTGTACTCAGTAAGGGACCCACTACTGGGCCTAACTATCCTCCTTTTTGTCTTGTGCACCTGTGTACCCGGCATAGGTATAAGCGTAGGCATAAGCATAGGAAACGATCCGAGGGTACGCAGTGATTACATTTGTAACATGGACATAGGTGGTGATCCCGAGGGACACCCTTCGTAGCACAGTACATTAGGGGTACGGGACATGACAAGTAAGGTAACCTGTAACATGTCATGACATAGCTAGTTCATCGCAGAGATTCACAGAGTCATAAGCACATAATCATAAGTACATTGCATACAAGCTACAAACTTGGCATGTCGAAACAATCATAGCAATCAACATCCGAGACAAAAGTTCATAGCGACATTCAATAGTCAACAACACAACTAAACATTAGGCGTCACTAAAGCCCGGTAGTAAGTCCCTTACCTGCGAGAGTGAGACTGCGGCGAGACTGAGCGAGACAGCGAGACTCAGCTAGATTGAGCGAGATTGCCTGTGCGACGTCGCGACTTCCCTACACTGCGGCAATGTGCTATGAAGGCTGTGACAACGTGTCACGGAGAGGACAGGCGACGTGGTGATGAAGATTGTGACGACGCGTCGCGGAGAGGGCTGAGACATTGCGGCGCAAGAACTATGATGCTGTAACGAGGACTGATGATGCGGCGAAATGCGAGCTGTGACGATGCGACGTGACAAGGACTATGATGATGCGGCAACGAGGACTTATGATGCGATGAAATGTGGGCTGTGACGATGCGGCGCGATGAGGACCAAAAAGTTGTGGCGCGAGGACTATGATGATGCCACTACGCTGAAAGCTGCGATGATGGCGACGAATGCTGATGACGATGGCGATAAGTGCCGCGATGACAGCGACAGTGAGGGCTGGAGATGATGGCGGCAATGAGGGCTGAAGGGGACAGCGACTAAGTGACGAAGAGTTGTGCGAAAAATGGCTGACGAAGAGGTGATTCGAGAGAGGGATTGACCTTTTTTTTCTTCTTCCCCTTTCTTCCCTTCTCCTAAAAATTCCCCACGGCACCTGGAGATCTTTCCCCAACCGAAAAGTCAATTTCTCCTAATGACCGAGGATTTCCAAACCTACCTTCATGCTCTCTCGGCCTGCATGATTCTTTTGTTATTATTATTATTATTATTATTATTATTATTATATTTTAAATTAAATACAGGAAAATGATTTACCTAAATTTTGGGCCGTTACAAGAAATATGAAAATAATAATAATAAATAAATATAATAATAACAATAATCATAAATAAATAAATAGGTGGAGGGAAGCATTAAGGGAGATTGAGTTTATTTGGTCATTAAAAGGAAAAGGGAATTAGTTTTGGAAACATTTTACTAGTGGGTTATTTAATGACCTTGGGTTGCGTGCTAGGTAAAACAAGAAAAGGGGGAAGAAGGAAAAGTCAAATCTCTCTCTCTCTCTCTCTCTCTCTCTCTCTTTCTCCCTCTTCTTGAGCCGCCTTCCTCACCTCTTCATGAGTCTGCCATGCTCCGCCACTGTCACAGCCTCATCGCGCCGCATCGTCACAGCTCTCATCACGTCGCATCGTCACAGCCTCATTGGGCCGCATTGTCACAACCTTCATATCACATTGCCTCAGTGTAGGGAAGTCGTGGCTTTGCACAGTCAGTCTCACTGTCTCGTTATCTCGCTGTCTCACTCTCGCTAGACAGTCTCGCTTTCGCATGCAAGGGACTTACTACCGGGTCTAGTGACGCCTAATGCGCAGTTATGTCACTGATTATTATTGTGTCGCTGTATGCTTATTGCCCTAGTTGATTCTTGCCTAAACTGTTTCGGTTATGCCAAGTCATGTAACTTGAATGCGATGTGGTTATACTTACATGCCTGTGATATTGTGATTCTCTATGACGAACTAGTTATGCCATGACATGTTATTGCAGGTTATCCTATTTGTCGTGCCCTGTACCACTAAACGTACTATGCCTACGACAGGTGTCCCTCGGGATCACCACCTATGTTTATGTTTACAAATGTGATCACTGCGTACCCTCGGGTCGTTTCCTATGCTTATGCCTATGTCAGGCATATGGGCGCACATGACAAAAGGATAACAACTAGGCCCAGTAGTGGGTCTCTTACTAAGTATGACTACTCACCCTTTCCTATGTCTTTTTTTTCCTCCAGGTAAAGAACGGGGTGGCCAGGCGTATGACCGAGGGAATTCGTGACGGTGCCATGGGATCGTCATCGTCGCTTTCGCATCTTAGCCAAGGGTATAGAGTATTAAACATGTAGGGTAGCAACATTCGTTTATTCATTGACCATTTGTTTATTTGTTTTTGTACTTTCATGTTCGATTTTCTTTTACTTGAAGTTTTGCCTAACTGTTTAAGGGGTACCCGGCTAAAGCATTTTGATTTCTCTATGTTTGATTTAATGAAATATCAGAATTTAAGTTGTTTTACAAATTTGGCAGAGTTTAATTAAGCATGTAATGTCGAGTCTCTTAAGTTCCAACGTATTTATAAAATGGTCATGCATAGCGTAGCGTCTTGTTACTTAAAAAGGTCAGGTCGTTACAGTTGGTATCAGAGCCCAAGTTATAGGTTCTGTAGACAGACTTATTATATAAGTAAAAAATGTTTCATGGTAGTAACAGATTCTTTATCATCGCCAAGTATGCCCTCCATAATAATAATAATAATAATAATAATAATAATAATAACAACAACAACAATAATAATAACAACATATGCCTGTATATGTATCTAAATGTGTTGAATAAAAATTAGATGGATTTATGGGTATAATCCTCAAGTGTCTCTTGGAAAGGGGTCATGACGTGACTGATGGTGTGTATGGTAGGTTATGGCATCGAAGGACAAAGGAAAGAGAAAGGAAAAGGGCGGGCTTTAGGACCCCGCAGTGCTGTTGGAGGAGCAGGGCCCCGAGGTCCAAGATGACGTATCATTAGATGAAAACCCTCAAGTGGGGGACCCTTCCGGTGTGGGGTGGCAGAGGACTCAGGCAAAGAGTCGGGTACAGAACACGACTAAGGCTAACTAGACAGGGAATCCTTCTACTGTCCCATATGAGTTTACAGCTCTGGTAGCGGCAATTGGAGAAGCAGTCACGACCGCGGTATTGAGCCGGATGAACGATATGATGGATGAGCGTTTTGCTCAGTTTGCAAGGTCCCAGCAGGCACCGACCCCACAAGCAACAGTACCTCCGCCTCAGCCCTAGAACCAGAATGCTCACGATTAGTCAATAGAAGCTAAGCATCTAAGGGACTTCCTAAAATTTAACCCTCGTACTTTCGATGGATCGCTGAAGTACGAAAGCAGAAATGTGGATGTCCTCGATCAAGACAATTTTTCGTTACATGAGATGCCCAGAGGAATAGAAGCTCCAGTGTGCCATTTTTATGCTGACAGATAATGCTGAGATATGGTGGTGCTCAACAGAGAGAATGATAGACACCCGAGGTGGTCTAGCGACTTGGGACCAGTTCAAGGAGCGATTTTATGAGAAGTACTTTTCCGTAAATACATGGCTCAACAAGCAGGTTGAGTTTCTGAGCTTGAAGCAAGGGGCTATGACAGTAGAAAAGTACGAGGAAGAATTCGAAAAGTTGTCCTATTTTGCACCAGAGGTGGTGGCAACTGGGAAAACCAGAGTGCAGAGGTTTGTTCAGGGCCTGAAGGTCGGGTTGCGAGGCTTGGTCTATTCTCAGGACTCCAAGACTTATGACGCAGCAGTCAGAATTGACGCGGATGCCCGGGAAGGGGAGGAGTATCGGAGGTCTTTGATGGCAAGGATCTCAGTGGGTCAGAAGCGAAAGGCAGATCAGAAGGCACCTGAGCCCTCACGAAAAGGTTCACATTCAGATAAACCCTTCAGTCATTATAAGTAGCTAGCCACTGAGGCAGGAGGAGTCTAGAGAGATCGGCCCGTTGTAAGAACTGTGGGAAGCACCATTGGGGGCGTTGTCTGATTGGCACGGGACTTGTTTCAGGTGTAAGCAAGAGGGCCATACAGCGGAGCATTGCCCAGGAACGCAGCCTTCTGGAGGTAAGAGCCAGCCCATGCATCCTCACCCTTGGGGCCCGAACCGGCAACAACAACAAGGCTGGGTTTATTCTACCACTTGGTAGGAGGCAGAGAAGTCCGACACGGTGGTGACAGGTACACTCCCCGTCTTGGGGCACCATGCTTTGGTGTTATTTGATTCTAGCTCTCCCATTCGTTTATATCATTTGTATTTGTGAAACATGCCATGTTAGAGGTAGAGCCATTGCATTATGTATTGTTAGTGTCTGCCCCGTCTGGGGAGATCATGTTAGCAAATGAAAAGGTGAAGGCATGTCAGATAGAGATAGCAAACCGTGCTCTTGAGGTGACCTTGCTAGTCTTAAATATGCGGGATTTCGACGTCATTTTAGGTATGGACTGGCTGGCTGCTAATCACGCCAGCATTGACTGTTCCCGTAAGGAGGTGGTTTTCAATCCTCCTTTTGCGACCAACTTTAAATTTAAAAGGGCAGGGACTGTGGTCTTGCCCAAAATAATCTTAAGCTACTGAACCAGGGGTTCTGGAGTATTTTAGCCAGTGCAGTGGACACTAGAGGAAATGAGGTTTCCCTGACTTCAGAGCCAGTAGTGAGAGACTAGCCTGATGTTTTCCCAGAGGATCTCCTAGGCCTGCCTTCGCACCGAGAGATTAGACTTTGCAATCGAGTTGGAGCCGGGTACGACGCCTATTTCGAAGGCTCCTTATAGAATGGCTCCAGCAGAGTTGAAGGAGCTCAAGACTCAATTGCAGGAATTACTAGATAAAGGGTTTATTCGCCCCAGCATGTCACCGTGGGGCGCACCCGTTCTGTTTGTGAAGAAGAAGGATGGGACGATGAGCCTTTGCATCGACTACAGGGAGCTGAATAAAGTCACTATCAAGAACAAGTACCCGCTTCTGAGGATTGATGACTTATTCGACCAGTTGCAGGGAGCCATGGTTTTCTTAAAAATTGATCTTTGGTCAGGTTATCACCAATTGAGGATTAAAGACAGCGACATCCCGAAGACAACCTTCCGTTCTAGATATGGACATTATGAGTTCATAGTGATGTCGTTTGGCTTGACAAATGCCCCGACAGTATTCATGGACTTAATGAATCCGGTGTTTAAGGACTTCTTCGACACCTTCGTAATAGTATTCATTGACGACATTTTGGTGTATTCTCGGACCGAGGCTGAGCCCAAAGTGCATTTGCGTCGAGTGTTCGAAACTTTGCGAGCCAACAAGTTGTATGCCAAGTTTTCAAAGTGTGAATTTTTTGCTGAAGCAGGTGTCCTTTCTAGGACACGTGGTGTCGAGGGGTGGAGTCTTTGTCGACCCTGCAAAGATCGAGGCTGTTACTACCTGGCCCCGTCCTACGATAGTCACCGAGGTGCGCAGTTTCATCAGCTTGGCAGGCTATTACCGTCGTTTCGTTAAGGACTTCTCGCGCATTGCCACACCGTTGACCCAGTTGACAAGGAAGGGTGCTTCTTTTGTGTGTAATAAGGCTTGTGAGGAAAGCTTCAAAGATCTTAAACAGAAGTTAGTTTCTGCACCAGTACTTACGGTACAGGATGGGCTAAGAGGTTTTGTGGTTTATAGTGATGCCTCTAAAAGGGGTTGGGTTGCGTGCTAATGCAACATGGTAAGATGGTGGCCTATGCCTCCCGCCAGCTAAAAACCCATGAACAGAAGTACCCCACTCATGATTTGGAGTTAGCGGTGGTGGTTTTTGCTCTGAAGATTTGGAGACATTATTTATATGGTGAGAAGATACAAATCTTCACGAACTATAAGAGCCCAAAGTACTTCTTCACCCAAAATAAGTCTCGCTCTCACTGTCTCGTAGTCTCGCTCTTGCAGGTAAGGGACTTACTACTGGGTCTAGTGACGCCTAATGCCCAGTTATGTCACTGATTATTATTGTGTTGATGTATGACTATTACCCTAGTTAATTGTTGCCTAAACTGTTTCGGTTATGCCAAGTCATGTAACTTGAATGCGATGTGGTTATGCTTACGTGCCTGTGATATTGTGATTCTTTGTGACGAACTAGTTATGTTATGACATGTTACTACAGGTTATCCTATTTGTTGTGCCCTGTACCACTAAACGTACTATGCCTACGATAGGTGTTCCTCTGGATCACCACCTATGTTTATGTTTACAAATGTGATCATTGCATACCATCGGGTCGCTTCCTATGCTTATGCCTATGCCTTTGCCTATGTCAGGTACACGGGCGCACATGACAAAAGGATAACAACTAGGCCCAGTAGTGGGTCTCTTACTGAGTATGACTACTCACCCTTTCCTATGTCTTTTTTTCCTCCAGGTAAAGAACGGGGTAGCCAGAAGTATGATCGAGGGAATTCGTGACCGTGCCATGGGATCATTGTCGTCGCTTCGGCATCTTAGCCTAGGGTATAGAGTATTGAACATGTAGGGTAGCAACATTCGTTTATTCATTTGACCATTGGTTTATTTGTTTTTGTACTTTTTTGATTTTATTCTACTTGAAGTTTTGCCTAACTGTTTAAGGGGTATCCCGCTAAAGCATTTTGATTTCTCTATGTTTGATTTAATGAAATATCAGAATTTAAGTTGTTTTACAAATTTGGTAGAGTTTAATTTAAGCATGTAATTCCGAGTCTCTTAAGTTCCAACGTATTTATAAAATGGTCATGCATAGCATAGCGTCCTGTTAGTTCAAAAGGTCAGGTCGTTACAAATATATTTCTCTCTCACAACCTATGGTCTTAATATGAATCATATTCATATTAAATTTTAACCTATAGTTTTAATATGAATCTAATACATATTAATTTATTAACCTATAATTTTAATATAAATATCATTCATATTAAATTGTTAACATATAGTTCTAATATGAATCTTATTCATAATAATTTAATATTTGAATTAATCATATTCAAATATGTTAAATCTCCTTTTTATTGAATAGTTCTAATTTTAAATCTCATTCAAAATTAACTTTATATTATGATGTATCTATATACATTTTATTAATTGTATCATATACAATTAATATTATTCCCTTAAATAATTTGAACAATTCAAATTCTTTCAAAACTAATGGTCCTTGTTTACCTGTTGTGAGCTAGCAGGGGGACCTAATGTTCCTATAGATTAGAAGCCCCAAAACTAATTAAACTCTTTAATTATGTTAATCAACATTCATTAATTGTGGACCACTCTAATAAAGACCCACAACAGCACTTTTCGCACTGTAGAATATTTTTGCGTCCATGGATTTAACTATTACAATAAGTCGATCCTTCACGAGAAGTTCGTAATTACAATTGGGTCAAATTACCATTTTACCCCTGTAATTACCTCTTACTCCTTAAATACCATTATTGCATACTAGGATTGGATCGATATTACAAGAGATTGTAGGGAAGCTAATTTGGAAGCTAATTCGAGGATAGCAAACGTAGAGGATGCTTGAGTGATTACTCGAATCGATGATTTGAAATACAAGTTGGAAGTCTTTTATAGACCAAAGAATTGAAAGCATAATTAAATTGAGAATACTAGGGTAAATGGTGTAAATTTGGAACACAAGCCTGTGAAGTTAGAAAAAATTTTAAGGTGGGAAAAACTAGGGCTTGTGGAGTTAACCAAAATTTGGTTAAGTGTTGGATTTTGGAAGTAAGTTGGACACATAAAGGAGTTTTAGGAGCATAAAAGGGCTAGAAAAGAGCACCTGAACCGTTTAGAAGTCAACAGGAAAAGTCAAACTTACTGGGAAAAGTCAACAAAACTTACCAAAAAGTCGGACTTATCAGAAAAAGTCAACGAAACTTACCAGAAAGTCGGGCTTACAGGTAAAAGGTCAACGAAACTTGTTAAGAAGCGGACTTATTGGGAAACAGTCGACGAAACTTACAGGAAGTTGAATTTATCGGGAAGGCAACTTTCAGACATGGAACCGATGGAATTTACCAACAGTGAACCGGCTGAACTTACCGGAAAATAAGGGCATGAAGCTTACCGAAAAGCGGAACCATCAAAACTTACCAGAAAAATACACAGACACTTAACCGAATCGCCAGAACTTACCAGAAAACTGGACCGCCCAAACTTACCAGGAAAATGAACCGACAGAACGTTACGAGAAAACTGGTAGAATTTGTTTTTCTCTTCG
The DNA here is from genome assembly GCA_031780015.1 of Citrullus colocynthis. Classification (NCBI taxonomy): domain Eukaryota; kingdom Viridiplantae; phylum Streptophyta; class Magnoliopsida; order Cucurbitales; family Cucurbitaceae; genus Citrullus; species Citrullus colocynthis. The sequence goes on from QLSR01000213.1 coordinate 1,038,903, forward strand.
ATTTGACCCAATTTTTTATGTTAAGTGGCTTAGTTTTGGATTTTACACTTCATAAGGAGGAGGTGTTGAGATGCATGACCAAGAATACTTACAAGGAAACAAATGTTTGGATGCATGAAGTGTTTATCATGCAAATTGGCATATGGATTTGAAGTGTCGAGAATTGGATGTGAAGGTGATGACCAAGCAAAATTCTCAACCCTTATAAATAGGACCAAACGAAAGCATCAACTCTCACACTCACAAAAATCAAAATTTTTCCCTAGAGAGGAAAGAGAGAAATGAGAGAGAAGGTTAGCTAAATTTTTCTTGCCGAGAGGAGCTAAGAGAAGCATATAATCCATGAAGAGCCCAGGACAAGTTGTGAGTGACTTAATTTTATTTAAAATGATTTATATTCTCGATATTTCTAGAATGCTCCGTTTATTACAAAATATGAGATTTTTGGCATGAGTTGAATTTGATAAAGCATGTGTTTTTCCAATATGATTTTGAACATGCTTTTACGTGAATTTGAGCATGATGCTCTAGAATGCCAGGTTTTGTGAAAAGCATGCTATTTGAGAAATTTTGAAGAATTATTTAATAGAAAGCATGCTTTATTTTCAAAATATGGTCCCCAATGCCGAAGGACTTAGAGAAGGTATATGGGTAGCTTGAATTATTATTCCTATGTGCACATAGAGGGAAATTCAACACAATTGTGTTGAGATCACTCCACTCAGCTAAGGTTGTTTTCAACGTTGCACATGTTGAGATTACTCCACCCTGACTAAGGTTGTATTTCGATGTTTTCCATTGAGCTTTTAAGCCAAGAATAGTTTTCCAAACTTGTCACTCACTAGGCTATTTAACTCATTCTTTCAAATGTTTTCCTACTTTCCAGGTAGCAAGGGGAACCGGGGTGCTTAGCCTACTCGTCAAACTCGTCTGGATCTGCTATTTAGTTTTGAATTTTGTAAATATTTATACTTAGACCTAGCATTGTACATATTTGGGTCTAAGGAGTAAAAGTTGTATAAAAACTCCATTGTTATCTTAATAAAGGTTTAATTTTGAGATTATTATTTGTGGCCTGGATGTGAGTTATAATACTGTTTACCAGGTGCTTGGTAAGGTTTTGAGGAGAGTTAAATTGACAGTAGATGTCGTAAAGGTCAATTTCTACTGTTTTCACGCCTCTTTTTAGGTTTAGAGGATAACTTGGAAGGGGGTGTGACACTTTAAGTCTTCTTCTTGTTGGCTAAATTATTGATTTCTCTGGCCACGTCCATGCTAGATTGATTATAGGCAAAAAATGTCATCTTACAACTCACTGCGGCTCGTCTTCAAGCTTGCTTCTACTGCTTCAACTATTTTCTTATGATTATTTTGACCACAAGAACTGTATTTACAAAATTTACAAGGTCTACACAAAGAGTAAACAAGAGATGAGAATTTCCATGAAAAAGTTTTTATTTTTATTTTTTTGATAATAGTGGAATTATTTCTTTTTGAAGCATCCCTTATGAACACCTTTTGTCTATTTGAAACAAGTACTATTATTGATTTGAAGCTCACATAGGTTGTGAGTCAAGAGATGGATCATCCAGATCGTAGTACGAATCTTCTTCTCCTTCTTCTTGGATAGAAGAGGTCGCTGAGGTAGATGTTATGTTGACTATCATTGCTACTTTGAAAATCTGCATTAGGTGTGGTCTGAGCAAGTGTTGTAAGGAGCTTTGATTTTTCATTCAAGAATTCAGCGTTCTTTCTTTGACTCAAATCTTGAAGATAACCATTCTGTGCGAACCACTCCTTCATGTTTTATATAGTGGCATGTTGAAAATTGTATTTTTCCTACCATTTTATTTTGAGCAATTTTGTAACAATTTTGTATTGTGGATAAGATGCTAAGAGAAACTCCAGCAAAATATTCATGGGATTTGAAAATATAAACAAAATCCTACTGAATTATGAAAGGAATTCTTTTGGATTGTTCTTGAGAAATAAAAATATGATTCTTGAATAGGAGTTGGTAGAATATCATTGGTTAAGCCGAAATTGTTCCACTATTAAATAAACCAAAATTTTAAATGATCAACCTTTGGGCTTGATCTTCTTGGATGATTGACATTTGGGCTTAATGATCTTCTTGGGTGATCGGTCTTTAGGCTTGATGATCTTCTCGGAAAAAGCCTTATAGTTTTCAAGAAGTCCTTTGAGCTTTAGTTTTTAGATCTTAAAGAGAGTTACACTCTTTTTAGGGCAAGTCTTTTGATCTCTAAAGCCTCAAGAGGTTTATATTTTTTAGAACTTCAATCTCTAGAGCAACGGAGCTTTAGCACTCCGTTATCAATGCTTCCCATCCTCCAAAATGGAGAGGTAAGCCTCTATTTATAGAGGTTCTTCATGGGCCTTACATGGGCTTGGGCCCAGTTGTTTTTGAGCTTGAGCTTGGGCCCAATATCTTCTTTGGCCAAAAATTTCACAATGAGCTTGGATTGTGTTGGACTTTGGACCCGAACAATTTTAGTTACTCGGCCTGGTCTAATCTATAATTTTTATGAAGGACTTAGGCTTTCATTATGATGACGTGGCAACTTGTGATTTGTCCACCCCACCCCCAAGGCTTTTAGTCTTTCTCTTCCATACAATCTCTCAGGATTTTCAGACAAACTACTTAAATTTTCAACTATCCACTAAGCAAAATCCCGAAATACTTGTGCTTCTATCGCAGTCATCATCACTAGATGACTTGATTCTCCTTCCCCTTCTGCTAGGGAATGAAAGGTAGCATTTTGAGTTCCGTCTGCACGTTGCTGTTGAGGTTTGCTTCCCCGAGATATCTTCTATATGACATAATAATTCAGACATATACTATGTACTTTTTCAAATGTTCAAATAATTTTTTCTTTTAATCTAAGTCTAGACTTATTCCCTAAGAAAACAAAATTATTTTTCACAACTCCTCTCTGGTCTTTCATAACTATGCTATCAATTTTCTCAACTCTACAGGTTTTCATAAACCACACTCTGACAACATTTCCCAACTCCCAAAATCTTATGCTTTGATACCAATTTGTCACACCCCGCCCCGAGCCACCCCTCCGTAGCCCGAGACGGGACGTGAATACAGTAGACACCAACCCTTTGCGATGCCTACCGTCAAATGTTTACCTTTCCCAAACTAACATGTGCAATTTAGATAGGCACAAATAAAACTAACTCATATTGACATGCATCATTTATTAATACAATTGTTTAACAAGTTTGTTTACAGAAGACATGTTTCTAGTTCCTTATTTAGACTGCCGTTTACAGCTAAGTGCACACTATTTCAGATCTTGACTTCAAATAGTAACGAAAAATCGACTGCTACTTGTAAAGAAAAACATAAGAAAAGGATGAGCTTCAATAAAGCTCAGTGAGTGATGGAATAAACTAGGGTTCAACCAACCCTTTCAACATTATAATAATAATCATAATACTCGTAAAATGAGTCAAGCACAAATACATCTACAATTAAATCAAGCATATACTCAAACCTCCCTCGTAGGGTTATCCTTAGAATCATCTTTTCTTGTTGGCACCTCCAGCACAACAATTCCTCTGTTTATCCTGCTGGCTCCCATGACACAACAATCCTGACTGGTTTTTCCCCATGGCCAACCTGGCTCAACTAAACTCATCAATTCTGTATCTGTCTGTCCCTTATGTTTTCCCTATGTGCACATAGTCTTACCTTCGAGGCTCAGGAGCTAGGCCCGTCGACCCACTTACCATCCCCTCGGTACTTCTCATAGGCTCAGGAACTAAGCTCCGTTGACCTCCTGACCATCCCATGAGGAAATTCTCACTACAGGCTCAGAAACTATGTCCTTCTGACCCTCTAACCATTCTGTGCGGTATCAAATTCCGGTCCCAGTCATGACCGTGATCATCAATGCTTTCTCCCAATCCTTCAGCATTGGAATATAATCAGGTTGTCCATATGCCTTATCTAAGTCCTTCAACATTGGGGACCACAATCTATCCATCGATGCCTTCGTATAATCCTTCAGCATCAGAGTTAGAATTTAATATCCAACAAACTTGATATACAATACTATTTTAATAATTGCCCTAGCATGCATACAACATCATGCTAATAAGCTCGATATACTATCGAAGACCTCACCACAGTACTCATAACTACATAACACCATTGATGCGCAAATTCCGTGTTACCGCAAGTGTACGGGTCAAGTTATAATATAAGACTGTTAAGTTCCGAATATCGTTCCACTGAGCATCCAATTATGTTTTTCTCTCTGCCTAGGGTTGCTGGAAACCTTTCAATTTATAGACTTGGCTGCTTAAATTTTTTTCCAAAATTGCAGATTTTTCAAATTAGGAAAGCTGGTGCTTGCCGCGTCACTATGAGATGGCGCTGTTGCGCTGTGCGTCATCAATTCCTACCCTCAGTGCCATGCCGCAACGCCGTACCAGTGCTGTTGCACTTCTTAAATAGTTGCTCTCGAGAAAAAATTTTGGCAGCGCCGAGTTGGCAACGCGACGTTACCCTGTTTTAGGGATTTTGTGATTTTCTTCTTTTTTTCGCTTGATTTTGGCTCGATTTGGTTCTTTTGGCTTTCAATTCTTATTTTCTTTATATTGACTTAAAAACCACTAGCAAACAAGTGAAATCTAATAGAAGGTCCCTTAATTTATGAGAATAAAAAGCACTTTTCAAGCGTTTTTCACTGCCCCAAACTTAGAGATTTGCTAATCCCGAGCAAAGAATAGAATCAAACATAAGGAATTTAAACAAAAAGTGTGCTAAAGATTCATGTCTCAGAGAATAGCATTTAAGAGCTCAAGTAGAAACATGCAAGAATATCTATATTGGTATAAACATTCAAGGCCAAATCTTGCTATCTTCCATGTGTGTGTGTGCAAGCCTCATTTAATTTAAAATGCTAAAACTCAAATTGGGGCTTAAGAGAGCTTCCTTAGTTTTCCCCTTACTCTAGCTTGTGCACCAATTTTCAAGCATCCACACATTTTAAGTGAGTAATATGTCGACTAAGGTGCCATTCAATCACATTTTTCATGGGCCCAGAACTTACATTCTTCTGCTTAGGGGTACGAGCTTTCATACATTCATTGTAGGGACTCGTATCTAGTCAATTCCCAGGCGTCTTTACTGATCACAGCAAAGGCAACTCTTTTTACCCCCATCCATGCATACTCATTACAAGTTTAACATTTAAAAGGATAGGCATGTAAAGCTCATATATTTTGTGTACACTTTTTCTCAAAGGCATGTATACTCTCTTCTTTTTCCTTAGTCTAAGATTACAAACCATCATGCCTTTCAATCTCTAACGGTGGGGTCTTTCGAAGTGACAACCAAATACACCCAACTTAATCCTTTTTGTTTCAGTTAAAAATTCTAAATTAAAGTGACTATGTGCTCAAGAATATGAGAGATTTTAAGAGGGACTTAAATGAATTTAACTCAAGATAATGCTATCTTATTTCCAAAATAAGTCATCTATCATGTAAATTTGAATCTCATCATGGGCAATCAACATCATAAGCACACAACCATAAAAAAAATTCTCGTTATCTTTACAAGCTCAAAAATTTTTAAATTTTTTCAAAATTTCACTAACATGCATATGATCATTGAAACCTCACAAACATGCATAACAAGATAAGAAGCCACACACAAAAGTATTAATGACACCTCCCACCCCAAACTTAGAATCATGCATTGTCTTCAACGCATAAGAGCATCGAACAAAGAAAGAACAAGCCTGGGAACAAACGGGAAGCCACCAAAGAGTACTTTTTGTGATGAACCATGATCCTGAAAAATAAGAAAGCATATGAGTGACTCTATGATTTTTGAAAATAAAGTAGAATAATAAAGAAAGCAATAAAATTGGGTTGCCTCCCAATAAGCGCTTGCTTTAAGGACTCTAGCTAGACCAAACCAAATGATCATTTAATGAAGCAAGCTTCTCAATTCGACGTTCTTCATCACTGATGTAGTGCTTTAATCGATAACCATTCACTTTGAAGGTTGTTCCATCATTGGCTTGTAACTCCACTACTCCATGTGGGGACACCTTCACAATAACAAAGGGTCCCGACCAACGTGTCTTAAACTTTCCTAGAAACAAACATAAACGTGAATCGAAAAGTAAAACTTTTTGTCCAAGAAGAAAGGTTCATGGAGTGATCTTTTTGTCATGCAGTTTAACGGTGCGCTCCTTATAGAGTTTGACATTCTCATAAGCCTGAACATGGAACTCCTCCATCTCATTGAGTTCCAAGAGGCGCTTCTCACCGGCTTTCTCAAAGTCCATGTTCAGCTTCTTGATGGCCCAATAAGCTCTATGCTCAAGCTCTACCGATAAGTGACAAGCTTTTTCCGAACACCAACCTGTACGGTGAGTACCTATTGGGGTTTTGAAAGCTGTACGGTAGGCCTATAGTGCATCATCGAGCTTTAGAGCCCAATCCTTCCTATTGATCTTGACGGTCTTTTCCAAAACCTGCTTGATTTTCCTATTAGATAGCTCAACAAGACTATTAGTTTGAGGATGATAAGCTGTGGCAATTTTATGATTAAACACCATACTTTTGCATCATGGATTCAAACAATTTATTATAAAAGTGAGAACCCTCATCACTAATAATAATTCTAGGTGTGCCTCATCGTGTAAATATGTTTTCATGCAAGAATTTTAAACAGTGCGAGCATCATTGGTCCTAGTAGCTATGGCTTCTACCCACTTAGATACATAATCAACTACAACTAGTATATATAGTTAACCATCAGAAGACATAGGAAAAGGTCCCATAAAGTCAATACCCCAGACATCAAAGAGCTCCACCTCCAAGATAGTTTTCATGAGAAGCTCATGGTGTCTAGAAATATTGCTAGTACGTTGACACCTATTACATGATTTTACAAAAGTATAACAGTCCTTAAAAAGAGAAGGCCAATAAATACCTGACTGAAGTACCTTAGATGCAGTTCTAGTGGGTCCAAAGTGACCTCCACAAGGGGAGGCATGGCTGAATTTAGAATACTTACCACCTCTTTTTGAGGCACACACTTCCTTATCATACTATCAGCACAAACCTTATATAGAAGTGGGTCCTCCCAATGGTAAAACTTGACATTATGTAGAAATCGCTTCCTTTGTTGAGTGCTCATGTCAGGTGGCAAATGTCCTCCTACAAGATAGTTAACTATGTCAGCAAACCAAGTTAAACTATCTTTCACCTGATATAGTTGTTCATCAGGGAACATCTCAACAATAGGGGGGCATGAGTTAGCATCCCCATTCTCAATCCTAGATAGATGGTCTGCAACCACATTTTCACATCCTTTTATATCTTTGATTTCAAGATCAAATTCCTGCAACAACAGAATCCATCTCATCATCTAGGTTTCAAATCTTTCTTTTCAAACAAATATTTCAAACCAGCATGGTCAGTGTGCACTATAATTTTAGAACCAAGCAAGTATTATCTAAATTTATCAAGGGCAAACACAATAGCTAGCAGTTCTTTTTCAGTAGTAGTATATTTCTGTTGAGTACTATCAAGAGTCTTACTAGTATAGTAAATTGCCCTAAACATGTTATCTCTATGTTGGCCTAAAATTGCTCCAAAGTATAATCACTAGCATCACACATGATCTCAAAAAACTAACTCCATTTAGGTACAACAATAATTGGTGTAGAAATCAATCTTTCTTTCAAAGTATTAAAAGCTAGTAGACATGCATCATCAAATATGAATTTAGCTTCCTTTTTGAATAAGTTACTTAAGGGCTTTGCAATTTTAGAAAAATCCTTAATGAATCTCTTGTAAAACCCTACATGTCCTAGGAAGTTTCTAACTCCCTTCACATTAGTGGGTGGGGTGGTAATTGTTCAATGGCGGCGTTCTTAGCCCTATCTACCTCAAATCCTCTCTCTGAGACTTTGTGTCCTAGAACAGTGCCCTCCTTGACCATGAAGTGGCACTTCTCCCAATTCAACACAAGGTTAGCATCTTGGCACCTCTGCAAAACACAAGTAAGATTAGCACGACAATAATCAAATAAAAACCCAAAAACAGAAAAATCATCCATGAAAACCTCCATTATGTCTTCAATGAGCCCCTGAAAAATAGACATTATACAACGTTGGAAAGTAGCAGGGGCATTGCACAAACCAAAAGGCATTCTCCTAAAAGAAAATGTCACGTAGGGACAAGTAAATGTGGTCTTTTTTTTATCCTCAAGAGCAATGACAGTTTGATTGTACCCAGAATATCCATCCAAAAGCAATAGTGAGAATATCCTACAAGTCTATCAAGCATTTGATCTACAAAAGGAAGAGAAAAATGATCTTTTCTAGTAGCTTTATTCAACTTCCTATAGTCAATACACACATGCCATCACGTCACTGTTCCAGTGCCAATCATCTCATCTTTTTCATTTTTAACAACTGTCATACCACCTTTCTTGGGTATTACTTGAGCAGGACTTACCCATGAAATGTCAGAGATGACATAAGTGATACCTGCATTCAAAAGTTTGAACATTTCTTTCTTAACTACCTCCGTCATGGCAGCATTAAGTCTCCTTTGGTGTTCCACTGAAGGATTAAAGGTATTTTCCATCAAAATTCTGTGTATACAGATTGATGGACTAATACCTTTAAGATCCTCAACAGACTAACCAATAGCAGACTTGTGTTCCTTTAACACTCTCAACAACTTTTCTTCTTCCACAAAATTCAAATCAGAAGATATAATAATAAGAAAAGAAGAGAAATCATCCAAGAATGCATATTTCAAATGAGGAGGCAACACTTTTAATTCTAAAACATGCTTCTCAACATTGACATTATTTATAACATGCAAAGAGCTAGAGGCATTGATTTATACATTTTAGTGCATACTGACATGTTATCTAACCACTTAACATACAAAGCAATTTCATCAAATATAGTATCCACATTATCAACATTAAAGTCCACTATGCTTTGTTCCAAATGATCAGTAGCAAGAACAATCTCAACATGCTCAGAAATAGTTTGATCAATTGTATCAATTGCATGGCAAGTACTACCTTCATCATGATGACTCAAGGATTTGTAAATATTAAAAACAACATTCTCGTCATTCACCCTTAGAGTCAACTCCCTTGTTGGACATCAATGATGACCTTCCTAGTTGTTAGGAATGGGCGCCCAAGGATGATAGGAATCTAAGAGTCCTCCTCCATGTTCAAAACTACAAAATCTGTAAGGAAGATAAACTTGTCAACTTTAACTAACACGTCCTCAACAATACCTTTAGGATAGGCCAAAGATCTATTAGCTAACTACAAGGTGATAGTGGTAGGTTGCACTTCTCCAATGTCAAGCTTCCTAACACAAATAAAATTAAATTAATATAAGCACCAAGATCACAAAGAGCTCTAGTAACATTTAAAGACCGAATAGTGCAAGGTATAGTAAAACTCCCTAGTTTTGGGGTAGCTTCTTTTGCAACACAACACTGCACTCTTATGTCATGCTAATCATCTCATATTGCCCAAATTTCTTCTTCATAGACAAGACATCTTTCATAAATTTAGCATAATTTGGCATTTGCTCTAAAGCCTCAGCAAATGGGATATTAATGTGAAGCTTCTTGAATAATTCTAAGAATTTGAAAAATTAGGAGTCTATTTCTTTCTTTCTAAAGCGTTGAGGATAAGGCAAAGTGTTAGGTACAAAAGGAAGAGGGTTAGATGACTTACTTACTTGAAGATGCTGACTCCTTTACCTTTTCCTCCTTTTCTATGACCACCTTAGATTCATCTTCTATGATAGGCTCATGGATGGTCTCATTTACCTCTTACTCCTCATCCTTGTAATCATTCAAAGGAGTGGATAAGTTTTTCCCACTCCTCAAAGTCAAGGCCTTGCACTTCTCCTTTGGATTCTTTTTGGGGCAACTAGGAAACTTGCCCTTTTGCATTGTTTGAAGAGAAGTGGCTATTTGACTAATTTGTACCTCAATATTGTGAATAGCTTTGCCATGACTTTGCACCGTGTTCTCTAATGCGATGGTCCTTCCTCTAGACTCTTTGATGAACTTTACCATCAAATCTTCTAGGTTGGATTTCTTCTCGATGTGGGATGGACCTACATAGAAAAATCGGGAGGACCTTGCAAAACATTCTTATTGTTAGCATAAGAAAAGTTTTTATGGTTCTTCAAAGTTGGAAGTTGTTGGTGGTGGCCTCTATAGTGTCCTCTATCAACATAATTGGCCGTTTCATTGTCTCCTTGTTCTAACTCCTTTTGTATAGACATCTCTAAAGCCATGGCGGCAAGAAATGCTACAGATGGTGGACTTACTTGAGCTTGGCCCTCTACAGTTAATTTAGATAGAGTATTAGTAAGGGAAGCCATTTGTGCTTTAAGAGAATTTACCTCATCCACCTCATACAATCCGACGGCTTTTGGAATAGTTGTAGAAGATCTTTCACATGGCCAATTGTAAGATGTAATGGCCAAGTCTTCAAGTATGGTATAGGCCTCTTGAGCGTTCTTAGAAAAAATTGAGCCTACAGCGGTAGCATCTATAATGGATTTTGTTGAACTTGACAACCCATTGTAGAATAGTTGAATTTGCAACCAATCCAGGTTGCCAAGCTGAGGACGCTGTCTCAAAAGATCCTTATACCTTTCCCAAACCTCATACAATTGTTCATCCTTAAGTTGGCGGAATGTACCAATCTCTATTCTTAGCCTTTGGGACTTAGCCGATGGGAAATATTTGTTCAAGAAAGCTTGAGCCAAGATCTCCCATGTAGTGATACTATCCAAAGGTATAGTTTCCAACCAATCCTTTGCTCGGTCCTGTAAAGAGAAAGGGAAGAGTCTTAGTTTAATAGCATCATTAGAAACACCATTTATCTTTACCATTTTGCATATCTCTAAGAAAGATCGTAGGTGCTTATGAGGATTTTCATTTGTTCTTCCTTTAAAGGCAAGCTCTCTACCCATTTAAATCAACCCTGGTTTTAACTCAAAGTTGTTGACATTGATGGGCACGTTCATATTGCCGAGTTGATTTATCGGTAGTATCGGTTGAAAGTAGTCTCTAATTGCCTTGGGTATCTCCTCTGTCATCTCCTTTGTGGGATTGTGTTGAACCCTTAGATTTTTTCTAAATGTCCTATCAATCTCGAGATCACGAGGGAGAAGGTTAGTGTTGTCACAAGGCATAAACTGACCAAATTAGCAACCAAAATAATATACACCTCAAAGTAAGATCTATCAATTCTTATGAATATTAAGCAATAAAAATCGTTCTTTGGATCCTCGACAACGGCTCCAAAAACTTAATGTGCAATTCCGTGTTACCACAAGTGTATAGGTCAAGTTATAATATAAGACGGTTAAGTTTTGAATATCGTTCCACTGAAGATCCAATTGTGTTGTTCTCTCTGCCTAGGGTTGCTGGAAACCCTTCAATTTATAGACTTGGCCGTCTAAATTTCTTTCCAAAATTATAGATTTTTCAAATTAGGAAAGTTGGCGTCGCGTCGCTATAAAGCAGCGTCGGCAATGCTAACCAACATCAAAAGGTGACGTCGCGCGCTATGAGATGGCTTCGTTGTGCTGTGCATCATCGATTCCTACCCTCAACGTCATGCCGTAATGCTGTACTAGCACTGTTGCACTTCTTAAATAGCTGCTCTCAGGAAAAAACGTTGTGGCAACACCGAGCTGGCAACGCGAGGCTGCCCTATTTTTAGGGATTTTGTGATTTTATTCTCTTTTTTGCTTGATTTTGGCTCGGCTTGGTTCTTTTAGCTTTCAATTCTTATTTTATTTATATTGACCTGCAAACCACTAGCAAACAAGTGAAATCTAATAGAAACTCCCTTAATTTAAGAGAATAAAAAGCACTTTTCAAGCGCATTTCAACCATACTATCAAATAAAACCTCATAAGCGTGCTATCTCTTCATGCATCAAAACAATTGTTACTTTGCATGGATTCTTGGCCAGATAGCTCAACACCTCCTCCTTATGAAGTGTAAATTCAAAATTCGACCACTTAGCACCAAAAATTGAGTAAGAAAAAATAAAAATGCATTCTGCCAAAATTGAGTAAGAAAAAATAAAAATGCATTCTGCAACTTTTCCCGTAAAGTTATGTTGGTTTAATTTCCCATAAAGTTCTGGCAGTTCGGTTCCTAATAAGTTTCGGAGGTTCGACCATGTTTTTCAGTGTAGTTTCTCAATAATTTTGGGCGATTCAGCTTCATGCCTTTACTTCCCGGTAAGTTCCGCCTTCCTAGTAACTTTAGTTGACTTTTCCTAGTAAGTTTGACTTTTTTTGGTAACTTCCATTGATTTTTTCCAGTAACTTTGACTTTTTTCGTAAAGTTTGGCTTCTTCCAAGAAAGTTCCTAACGACTTCTGGTGACCGTTCCCAACCTTCTAAGCGCCCAATTTACTTCTAAAAATCTAATACTTAGCCAAAATCCAAGAGTTTAACACTTAACCAATCTTTCCTCTAAAGAGGGTCATCATGCTTTCAACTCATCTACCATGCATCCAACATGGTAGTTCTCCTCCCAAGTGTGTGTCCAACTTACTACTAGCTTCCAACTCTTCTTCCTTTAACACTTAGTGAGATTTCTTCTCTTTTCTCAAACTATGCATCTAACTATAGACTTCTCGTAGCATAGTTAAGTTCTCCAAGCATAGTTGTGACACTTAGAAGATTTCCTAAGCTCATAGGCCACCTTGTCGTCCAAGACTAGAAAATCACTTAACGTGGTTTTCTTCCAAACTCACCTATGGCTTATTCTTAACCCAAAACTCAAGTTGACACAAACACTTTTCTTCCACTTCCTTCATCTCAACTCATGGTACCTTCTTTACTTGCCAAAATTTGGTAACTCCACAGGCTTGTGATCCAAAAAATTTCTAACTCCAGAGGCTTGTGATCCAAGTTTACACCTTTTACCCCAGTCTCCCTTCTTTATGTCCTTTAAGCAACTGGTCAAAGGTTTGGGTGCCACATAATTAGCTGAAATTTCTCATTCAATAGAAGGGTTTTGAAAATGACTTCTCAGTGAAAATGCCTTGATCCCAGTGTGTTGGGTTGATAGCTTTAAAAATTTTGAATTTGAGTATACGATCTTATATGGATCTTTTTTGTCACGAATATGAGTAATTTCAATGGATTTTGCGTCGACTAAAATAAACTCACAGAATTTTCTTGTTTTCCTGAGGTCATCAGGTAGAAAATTGAATCCATTTAGAAAAGCTTTTGAAATTGTCTAATCAAGAGTAAGACTTTGGTATTCGGGTTCTATTATAGGGTCATAAACGAAAATAGATTTTTGGAAATAGGTTTTGATCTCTGGACGAGGAACAAACCAACTTTCAGGAACGATGACTTGAGAGTAGGTTGATGGAGATGGAGTGGAAGACTCCTAAATTGAAGATGGAGAGACTGAAGGTCCCAATTGGATTAATCCACTGGAAGGGCAGACAAGGTTGACCGAAGGCATTGGTGGCGGAGTAGATGACACCATTGCTGATCCAATTCGAGTGTCGGAGGATTAGGCTTTGTACCGGGTTACCGTGGTAAACCCCAAATCCATCGCGTATTGATATGCACTCATTGGAGCGGTGCAGAGGAAGAAAAGGATGGACTCTTGCCCTTTGAAGAGGAAGAGGAGGCTATGACCTTCCTATTTCTTTCACTCATTTTTCTTGCTCTTAGAAGAAGAAGAGAGATTTGAGAACGAGAGAAGCTTAGGAGTTAGGAACTCCCTTGAGAGGTAATTTGCTATGGGGCTTTATTCTCCTTTTATAGGCAAAACTGCAAAGTCGAAGAAAGACAAAATCGCTTGCCACCCGACAAAGATTTGTTTTGCGACAAGATTTTTGACATCTTTCTTTAAAACGAACTTAGAAGCTCTAGAATCGGCTTTGATAATAAATATTTTGTTAATTAATTCTCTTTGAAATTTTTGAACACATAAAACTATTGCAAGTAATTCTTTTTTTTTATAATAGAGTAATACTTTTAAGTATTGTTCCAGATTCCTGAGTGAAATCGGATAACTGACTCGGTCTTATCTAGACACTATTTAAGGATTCCTCCATATCCATGTTGGAGGTATTTGTCTCTACAATGAAATTTGCTTTTGGATTGATTAAACTTAGACAAGGTATTGATTTGACTAAAGCCTTTTTTAGCAGCTTGGGTATGTTCATTGGACCATGGTTGAGGATTCTTTTTCAGCCTTTGAAAAAGTGATTTACAAATGGGTCTGAGATTTTGTATAAAGTCAGACACATAATTTAGACTGCCCAAAAACCTTTGTAATTTGGATTTATTTAGAATTTGGTCAGAGAAGTTTGATGCAAACTCTATGGATCTCTAGAGGGGCTTTATGAGGCCCATATAAATTTCGAAGCCTAAAATCTTATTTTTGTTTGAAATAGTTTTACTTTTGGAAAGGATACTACCAAACCATTTAGTTTCATAATATCAATGAAAATGTTGAGATGTTTAAAGTGCTGGTCTAAATTTGAGGAAAACACCAAAACATCATCGATATAAATAATTGTAAAATCTTGAAAATCATTGAAAATGTTAATCGTGATTTTTTAAATTCTGAAGGGGCTTTTTTAAGCCCAAAAGGCATAGCGTTCCTTTCGTATTATCTGAACGATACATTAAAAGCAGTTTTGTACTGATGCGCACTTTGAGTGTTAACCGCAAGTGTACGGGTCAAGTTATAATATAAGACGGTTAAGTCCGAATATCGTTCCACTGGAGATCCAATTGTGAAGGTTTAAGTTACTTAGCTATTTTAGAGTTGAATCAATTTTATTTGAGGATTGAATTTGAAAATTATGAGTTATGGAAAATATAAATCAAATAAGGAAAGTATTAAAGTGAGAAACACAAGAGTCAAAGAGAGTTCTAGGGTAATGAATCCTTGTTTATTTCATCATGCAATATTATAGATTTCATAGATTTTATTGTCATTCATATGCCTAAGTCTAGAAACTTAATTCCAAGTTATTTTCTCTCAAAAACAACCCTTTCTCATGCAACTTGATTGATTATTAATCTCTTAAAACCAATACAAAATTACATGGCATTAAAAATAGTCTTTAACAACTTTTATTGTCAACCTAACTACTCTCGTGATAGATTAACAACAATTCATTGTTATGGATCAAGTTAAACATACAATCTCTCAATCATACATCTAACCTAACATGTGAAGATGGCCAATCCACAAGAATGAAACACAATAACAATGAAAAGCACAATCATTCCAACAAAACCATGAAAGTCTACAAGATTAACATAATTTCATAAACAAATCATCAAAACCCTAAAACTAAAGAGTTTAGCCACTCATAGCTTGAAGCAACATGTTTGAGCAAAATAAACAAAGAAAGAGTGTAAAGAAAGGGAAACTCTACTGAAAGGAGGCTTTTGATTGAGGTAGCACCGTCACAATCTCCTTGGCTCTCACGTTGGAATTCGAAGGGCACCACGACTATCTTGAACTCTTTTCCTCTTCCTTGCAACTAACTCACTCTTTGAACTCTCACTCAATTCTCTCCTTTTTGTGCCTCTTTAGGTCTGCACTTCCTTGATTTGATTTCATGCTTAGGGCTGCTGGAAACCCCCAAATTTATAGAGTTTGGCCGCCCAAAAATTTACCAAAAACAACAATTTTTCATTTAAGGAAAACTGGCGCCGCGGCGCTATTGAAAAATCTGGGACAACGCCGCGACGCTGTTGGAGAGCGCCGCGGCGCTAGGGCTGCGATCTGAGTGTTAGCTCTCGGGTTTTAGCACCGCGGCACCGCCGTTCAAGCGCAGCGGCGCTGCCCAATTTCTGCCATTTTGGGTTTTTCAGCTCTTTTTCGCGGTATTCTTGCTCGGTTTTGATCTTTTAGTCTTTTCTTATAATTTTCCTCGTTTTAACCTGAAAACCACTAGCAAACAAGTGAAATCTAATATAAACTCCCTTAATTTGAGAGAATAGAAAGCACTTTTCAAGTGCTTATCATGTACTTATCTTTTTCGAAAATTTGAATTTGCCAAAAAAACCCCGACTTCATGTCGAATTTTGAAAATACTTTTGCATTTGAAATCTGTTTTAATAAATCTTGTTTATTTGGAATTGGGTATTTAATACATTCCATAACTTTGTTCTAAGGTTTATAATTGATTACTAACCTTGGCACATCACCCTCTTGTTCAACTGTGTTGTTCACATAAAAAGCTGCACAACTACAAGGACTTTTTGCAAGCTTGATTAACTTCTTATCAAGGTTCTTGTATTTCTTTTTTACAATGTGTTCGTAATTGAGAATTCATTTGAATAGACTTTTCCTGGAACACCAACTAGATGCAATCCATGGAATCAGAGAAGCAATTCTTCTAAGAGATGATTATTAAATAGAAAAACAACTTAATTGACGAAAAAAACTATCAATAATTTGATAGAGGTTGATTTGATATAATTTATTCCTCCCAAACAAAAAAAAAAAAATAAATAAAATTGAAATCAATTGGAAGTCGATTGAAAGAAGATTTAGAAATCTATGCACATAGCACCTTTAGCTTCAAAGAAAATTTATGTGTCAAGATTTTCAAACGGGAAATCCCAGTTTATGGGAATATAGACTCAATCCAATTATTCCCAAAAGATGATATCCTAAAATACAGGAAGATGTTTGAGTTTTTTCACATCGGAACAGTGCAAATAACACTGAGACCTATGTTTAGATCAAGACTAGATATTCTTGTTCTTGCAATCCTCCGGGATAAGAGGCATAAAGACTTTGCAAATTCCCTCTTAGGAATCATTGAATCAAATCTAGCGGATGGATCAGTTTATTTCAATTGTTACCCAAATTTTACTATGGCCTTAGACGATCCACACTTCTTCAAAGTCCTAAACTTTGATATCACAGGTCAAGGTTTAAACCTAGAAGAAGGAGTAAAGAAATTAACTCTCATTTACAAAATTACTTACAAGACCCTAACCACAACAATGGAACCAAAAGCGTCAGTGACTTCCCTCAAAGGGAAGACTATGCTTATTGGAACCAACCTCAATAAGTCCTCTGTTAGTGTCCCGAAGATGCCATCATTAGAAACTTTGATAAAAAACCTTAGACAATGCCTTTATTTCCCAAAGAGAGAAAAAGAACTTTCTCATATCACAGAACACCCTGATGGAAGAGTATGTTGGGATGTATGCCCTAAAGCCTTGTAGTTAATAAATAATCTGTGATTATTTTATATATGCAATTATCCATTAGAGAATAATCCAAGGTTATTTTATGTAACTTAAACATGTATGTGGTTGACATACAAGTGGACCATATTTAAGTAATAACCTAAATGGTCTGTAGTATAAGGATAAGGTTGGGTATCTTATTTTGGTGACACTACGGATACGACTCACTTTATAAATGTTATAAGAGTTGTAAATTTTACAAACGATTTGATCCAAATCGTTCACGTGGAGACATGTGAGTGGGAGTATCCTATTTAAAGAGTTTGTATAAGACCAGACCGCGAAATGATTAATCTCTCTTTATAACACAGTTGACTGAAGAGATGAACATTTCATAAGATGACCATAGGTGACTTGACCTTAATTCTAAGTGAGTTATGAACTCTTGTCTATGAGGGCAGTCTTTTGACCTATATGGGTGTGAATGGCCAGATTCGTCGACTTAATATGCCTACTATTTTGGGGATTTGTGGTCAATTGGAAACATAACTAAGTTTGAGTTATTTTGGAATTTGATATCGGCGTATTTTATAATTTATAAATCTATATTTTGTTTCATCTCCAAGTTTCTAGTACTCATTACAATGTTTATTTTTTGTCGAGATATATATGAATCTTGTATTGAATGCTTATATTGATAATATTTATTTTGGGATTATATAAATATAATTTTATTTGACTTCTAGTGTCTAGAAAATGTATGAAACAACAATAGGATTATGAACATATTCGAGAAGTTATTGATGGAGTTAGAAAACATGAAGCGGAAGGGAAAATGGATGCAAAGCACTCTAGTTACATCAATTTAAAGGAAAAACATGCTTAGAGGAATTGAGATACAAAGGAAGTAACACTTACTTGTTGTAGCTCAAAATTTGTCCCCGAGAACCTCAAAAAATTGATCACGAACTGTTCACGGACCACCACTAGAGTTTTCTTGTTATTCTCAGGCCTTAGAACGGATGGTGGGAAGCGAATTGAGTAGAAAATTGGACCATAAAAGTGTGAAACCCACTGTTTTTGGTAGAGAGGAAGCTCCTTCCTGTAAGGTTTTTTACATTAAAAAACCAACCTCTTTCAGCTTTTTCTCTTCATCATTTAAAGAGAAAACATGCAACTCAAGTTCACATACAAAAAGACAAGCAAAGGTGAATAAGGTGCTTTGAAGAAGAAAGTGGAAAATTGAATTTGCATGTGAAGGAGAGGTCTCCACCTCCTCTTTCACCATGCAACCGAAAGTAAAGTTCTCAATATCAAAAACTAAGAAATCAATTTTGACTTCATAAATCAAAATTTCAATTTAATATAATTAATTTAAATAATAATTAATTAACCAATTAATTAATTATATTAAATTAATATTAAATTAATACTTTTCAACTTTTCCGACAATTTCAAACTCGATGAATCTTTATTCACCGGTATAATATTTAAATCATATTTAAATATTATAAAAAATTCGAATTCGTCTAATTCACAATTAAACAAATCAAAACATAAAATGCTCCTTTTCTTAAATTTGAACACTTCAAATTGTCTTAATATACTGTTCTAAGGTTTAGTCCATGAGCTTACAAGGGGACTTAATAGACCAATAAATCATGAGCTCCAACGAGCTGAAATTAACCGGTTAAACTCTTTAACCTAGTTATTAACATTCATTAACTACTGGGTCATTCCACAAAAGCCCAGTAGCTGCACTCTCCTCACTGTAGATATATTTCTGTCCATTTGGAATAACGAAAAATAGTAAGTCGATCATTCACAAGCTGTTGATAATTACAACTGGGTCAAAATGTCATTTTACTCTGTAATTACTTCTTGTTCCTTAAGTCCCACCGATCTTCTAATGAACAATTGGTTTGTGGTCTAACCAACAAACCCAGTCCCTCTCAAGCCAATGAGAGAGTGGGGCCCTTGTTCAAGACCTGGATTCAGTACTTAAGGGAACAACTTATCTACTATCCTTTAATAAGGTAGGAGTAAATTTCATCTTGCAGGACTATGTCCCTAGCTATCTGCCTGATCTTATCCCTAAAATGGGAGGTATATTGAGTCGGCAAACTGGTCACTCTCACCCATAAGAGTTCATAGTTAACTTAGGATTAAAATCGAGTTACTTAGGTCATCAGGTCGAAATAATCAGTTTTAACAGTAAACGGTGTTATAAAGTAAACGTGATTATTTCTTAGTCCACTCTTATGCAAACTCATTACATAGGATACCCCCACTCACATGTCTCTATATGAACGACTTAGGATCACATCGTTTGTATCAAATACTAAATGGGTCATATCCATATTGTTCCTAGGATAAGGTACCCAACCTTTATCCATATACTATAGACCATTTTGACTATTACTTAAACTTGATCTACTTTTATCATATAAAGTCTAAGCATTCAACATATAGCCACGGGTTCTTAGTTTATTGGATTTAAATGCAATTCACATATTCAATAACAACTTTACTGAATGAACCTCGAGAATAACTTTATTGATAATAAAATCCATAAATTACAAACAATGAGTTTTAGGACATAAAAACCCAACGGTAATAAAATATGCAACAACCGGGATTCATTAAAGCTATAAAAGTTAATAAATAAATAATTATAATTTTAAATAAATGCTATAATAGACAAATGACAGCCACATATTTTGCTATGAAAGTAATTTTATAGCTTTTCCAAAAAGGCTATCTTACGTGTTACATGTGCTATTAGAAGCTTGTATTTATAGCATTTAGCAACGGCTATAGAAGGAAAAATTTTATAGCATATAAGAAAACGATATAAAAAATTGTACTTTTCTATAGCATTAAAAAAACGTTATAAAAAGCTCAATATCTTAAATAGCGTGGGGCTGTCACGACTTTGGCAAAAACACTATTAATAGACTTATAATAGCATTGTTTTGAAGCTATAGTAGACATTTTTTCCTGTCCTATAGGGACTTGGGAACATAGCTACACAAAATACAGTTCACTCCTTCCCATCTTTAGGGTAAGTAGATGCTCCCTTAAGTGCTGAATCCGAGTCTTGAAAAATGAGGCCCCTCTATCTTATTGGCTTGAGAGGGTTTTGTTTATGGTAGGACCATAAACAGGTTATTCATTAAAGGATCAGTGGGACTTAAGGAGTTGATGTAATTACAAAGGTAAAACGGTAATTTGACTCAACTGTAATTACGAGCAATTCGTGAAGGGTCCACTCACTGTTGATTGGTTATATTCATAGACATAAAAATATATCTACAGTGCGAAGAGTGCAGAAGTGGGTCTTTAATGGAGTGACCCGCAGTTAATGAATGTTGATTAATTTAATTAAAGAGTTTAATTAATTAATCTCGTATCATTGGAGCTTCTAATCTGTAGGTCCATTAGGTCCCACTACTAGCTCACTAAGGGTAAAACAAGAAATATTTAGTTTTGAAAGAATTTGAATTGTTCAAATTATAAGGGAATGTGCATTAATTGTATGAGACACACTAATATAATGTATAGAGAGTTACTTTTTAATGAAATTCAAACTTAGACTATATATTATGAGAGTATTAACATTTGAATAGGATTTAAATATTAAATTAATATGAATGACATTCATATAATAAGGGAATTAAATGTTAATTCTATATGATACAATTAATATAATGTATGTAGATATGTTATATTATAAAGTTAATTTGAATTAGATTCAAAATTAAACTTATTATATGAGAGAATAATGTCACACCCCTTCCCAAGTTACCCTCTTAACCTAGGAAAAGGTGTGAGGATAGTAGACATTGACCCTTTTACAACATTCACTATTAACCTGTAGTATCTGTAAGCCCCGTACTTGACCTTGTGAGAAGGCGAGTTAAGAAGAGGCTAAGGGTTGAGCGCTAAGTAGGAAAAGTTGGCCGGATTGTGTGGGAGCAAAATGGCTAAGTATTGGCCATGAGTTGGTGGCACTATGCGTTGGTGAAAGTAAGTTGGTGTGGACACAGAGGTGAAGGAAGGCCATTAGGCTTTAAAGGCCACTCTGCGTCGGAAGCCATAATGCGTT
Source organism: Citrullus colocynthis (assembly GCA_031780015.1). NCBI lineage: Eukaryota > Viridiplantae > Streptophyta > Magnoliopsida > Cucurbitales > Cucurbitaceae > Citrullus > Citrullus colocynthis. The sequence goes on from QLSR01000213.1 coordinate 1,060,284, forward strand.
GAACACTACCATGCATTAGAAGCGGGTATGCATTGGTGCATAGAAGAATGGCCGGGAGGACCATGCGTTCGTCGACTATCCGGTGATGGGGCGTCGGGAAATTGTGACACACAAAACCGAGGCTATGCGCTGCTAAAGCCAAGCATAGAAGGTATGTGTTGATGAGATCAATATATAAAGATGAAATGGAGATTAAGTCGATGATATATATATAAGCGGACTGAGTATTCAATTATTTTGATTGTGTTTCAGAGCTCGAGTTGATCCCATTTCAAAGCTAAACAACGGAGGGAGGTGGACGAAGGTGTTTATGTTAGTTTGATGAGGATTTCTCGTCGATTTCATGGAAGAAACTTGAGTTGGAGCGGAGAATTCAGCTGGTGTTACTTAATCTGAGTATCACTCGGTGCTGAGGGAAGAACTAACTGTGGAAGCTGTGGTTAGGATCGAAATTTTGAGGTTAGTAAGTTAACTTGATTTCTAGCAATTTTCATGAAGGATACATGAGCTGAATTTGAGTAAATGTGTGTTAAACTCCAGGTAGAAAAGAGTGAATCGGAGTTGCAAGATGATTAGGAGCAACTCGGGTTGCTTAAGAATATCTCTCAAACGAAGAGGATTTTCCTTATGAGACTTTGAGGTAAGATAAAAGATTTAGGTCTTTACCAGCTGTAGAAGAAAGGAAGTTCTGAATTTGGCTAGACTGTGATGTTTAGTAGGTTAAAGGAAGAAGTAGAAGGAAAGAAGGAAAATTGTGTCGCTACGACAGTAGTATCGCTGAAGAGCGGGAGACTGAGCAACGAAGTGAGTGTCGTTGGTAACGCAGAAGGGGCTTTGCGTCTCACAACTCTCGCTGATGTCTCGCTGGGTATCGCTCCTCAGATAATCTCGCTAGTCTCGTTCAATCGGGTATTGCTAGTATAGTGTCCTAAAGTGTAGTTTCGCTGGTAAACTCGCCAAGAGATATGGAGTGTCGTTGATTGTGAATATTTTGGAAAAAAGAGAGTTCGGTGATGAAACGAGTATAGAGTTAATTAATGTATACTAAATAGGTATAGAAAGGAAGGTTAAAGAGAAACCTAACACGAGAAATGTGTATTTACAGGCCAGGAAGAGCTCAGGAAGGTGTATAACCCACTCAGAGCCAAGACAAGTCGTGAGTGATTACTTGTTAATATATCAAATACTCTTAGCCAGTTATAATGATAATGGGTATGTGAAATCTGTCATATGGGGTAGTTATGGAATGATTGTGTTGTACTTTAAGAATTAAAGAATGTATATGATATCAGTGCTGAGGGACCATGTGTGAAGGCACTTGAATAGTTGGTGGATGTGGATTTCAGATGCTCAGGGACAATGTGTGAAGGCATGCGAAAATCCAATGCATGTAATAGCTTAGTGCTGAGGGATCGCAGGTGAAGGCACTTGAGCAGTGTATTGAGAGGGAACCCAGTGCTGAAGGAATTAAATGCGAAGGCACATGGGAACTCCGTTCTGATAAAACTCAATGCTGAGGGATAGTATGTGAAGGCATTTGAGGGATTATATATCGAGGGAAGGAGTGTGGAAGTATTCGTACATGGTTGTGATGAGAAGTGATACACGAAGTTGTGTGCGTAGAGCATTGCTCCGCCACAGCTAAGAAAGAATAATTGTACTGCTAATGTTCTATAGCATGAGTTAGCTTGAATTTCTGGTTATATAGACATGTGATATTTTGATGTTTCATGCAAATTAGTATTCAAGTAGTGTAATAATAATTGGGAATATTTAAGTTTATCACTCACTAGGCTTTAGGCTCACGCGTTTCTTTTGTTTGTTCGTTTCAGGTAGCGAGCGTGTTCGGGACGCCTAGCCTACAGAAGATTCTCGCTTGGGTTTATTTTGGACCAGTCCTTGGGATAGTAGTAAATACCCCGTATATGTAAATGCTTTATTTTGTCAAATATGTTCCTTAGGATTGTAAGGGTTTTGTTTCTGAATGTATATAGAGAACACTCATCGTAAAGTGTTGGGTTAGTTATGGAATCATATGGCATATAAATAAGATTGCATGAGCATAAATTGATTGTTCTCTAGTTACTTTAGAATACAGGTGTGTGTTGGTTCACACTTATATCCCGAGTAGTAAGGGTAGTCTGGGAGGGGGTGTGACAGTATCCTTAATCCATTACCAAGCACATGATAAACAGTTAATGATACACATCTAGGCATTATGCTCAAACTCAAGATGAACCAACATTTACAAACTTCCATTCAACAGTTAATACAACACAAACACATGTTTACAGACTCTCACACCCCCTTATGTACAATGTTGAGTCTTAAGTACAAATATTTAAAGAATATACAAACTAGTAGGAAGCCCAGACGAGTTTGTTGTGTAGGCTAAGCATCCTGGTATTGCTCGCTCCTGAAAAACAGAAAAATAATGAAAACCATGAGCTAAGTTGCCTAGTGAGTGATAAGGTTGAAAATTCATACTTAACTCAAGAATTCAACAAAGTCATACTTGAAAACCAGTAATAAAACAGTAAATAGCTCATCATCAAAAACTCACAAATATTAGCTTATGCATGAAAGATTTTCCTTAGTTGAGGCGGAGCAGAGCTCAATGCTACTCAATGGCGAAAACAACCTTATTTGGGGTGGAGTGATCTCGACACACCCAAAATCGAATAACCTTAGCTGTGTGGAGTAATCTCAACACAACAACGTCGAATTTCTCTCTAGGTGCACATAGGAATCATAACCTGGTCTGCCCATGTACCTTCTTGAGTCCTTCAGTACTAGGGTTCCATAATACAATATTAAGGCTGCCCATATGCCTTCTCCGTGTCCTTCGGCATTGGGAGCCATTTATTATCCTTTTGGAAATAAAGCATGCTTTGATAATAAATAAATCGTTCATAACCACAAGTTAAACAAAGCTTCAGAGTTCGAAAGCATTTAATAAACAGAATGCTTTGCATAAAAATTAGCACCATGAAACATTATGTTTTATTGTCAAAATTATGTAAACACATGCTCAAATTCATATTAAAAAACTCATGTTTTTCCATACTCAACTTGTGCTAGAAAACTCATGTTTCAAGAATAAATCGAGCATACCAAAAATATTGAGAGAATAAATCATTTTAAATATAGTTATGTCACTCACAATTAAAAGCGCATTCCCTTAGGCTTATAAGCGTCACAGATCATGGTTTGACCTGAAAATCAAATTCAAACCTCTCATTATTCTTTAACGCACAATCAACTCAACCTATAATCATATCCAGTTCATATTTCCTTAGAAATCATCTTATATCTCATTTAATGCCCTAAACATAACTACTTCAAGGTTTTAACTCGAATGACCCTGACTTCCTCAAATGTGACCACAATTCAGCTTAATCACAACAACTTAACAATGCTCAATCTCCTAAACTTAATTTATAATTTGGTTTATATTGGATTAGACTCAACACTTAGCATAGGTTCAACTTATTCATATAACTTCCAAAATTCACCTAAAATCCAAATACATGTATTTCTTAGTAGAAATGCTCTAAATTATCCATTTAGTCCCAGATATAGCCAATTTTGAAAATATTAGGCTTAAGTCCAAGCCCAAAAGCAACTGGGTCCAAGTCCATGTAAGGCCCATGGGAAACCTTTATAAATAGAGGCTTACTTCTCCATTTTGGAGATGGGAAACATTGATAACGGAGCGCTAAAGCTCCGAAGCTTTGAAAATTGAAGTTCTAAAGAATACAAACCTCTTGAGGCTTTAGTATCAAAAGACTTGCTCAAAAGAGTGTAACTGTCATACCCCCTCCCAGATTTGCCTACATAACCTGAAAGGCGATGTGAGGACAGCATACATCACCCCTTTTGTGACACATACCATCCACTATAACACACTTATCCTATACTGTTCAGAACATACATATCACTCCTTAATACATTTCAACCATAACATATAGGGAATTATATACTACGATAATTCAGAATACAACTCTTCCATAAAGCCCTTATGCAAACCATATTTCAATTCCCAATAATTGTACAACTAGGTCTACATGCCACCTATATAAGGTTTTATATACATACAACTCTTCAAAACAGGACAAATTTTCTAGAAACTCGAAGCTTAAGTAAGGCAAGTTGGAGTAGGCAAAGCACCAGGAACGTCCTTCCTACCTGGAGGGGAAAGAAAAAAAGAACTTGAAAACATAAGCTAACAGCCCAGTGAGTGACTAATTTTAAACAAATTAATTTAGTTCGAAAATCATCAGGATTTAAACAAATTCTAACAGCATGAGTAAAACATAGAATCATCTCATTTTCGTTGATTAAATCACGTCCAAATGCCCTTATCAAATCATACATGGTTTTTCAACAATTCATAAGTAAAATAGTATGGTTACAATACTTTTCCTTAGTTGAGGCGGAGCAAAACTCAACGCCCCAACGTCGAAAACAAATAAGGCTCGATGCGGAGCAAAACTCAACGCACCAGCATATAACCTCTATGTGCACATAGGAACATGGCGGGTTGCCCAAGTACCTTCTCCATGTCCATCAGTACTAGGTCTCGGGGAAACTCACGTGCCTTCTCCATGTCCATCAACACTAAGTCTCCTCTAAAACATTTTTCCTTTAAATTAATGCAATACTTTATACAAAACAGTTTATAGTCAAATCTTCCATAAGAAAACAAAGCACTTCATAAATCAATAACATTCTATAAACATACTTTTCAATATCGTTTAGCAAAACATAAATAAACAAGAAAAACCAAACTGACATGTACAATGGAATCATTGAAACAAGAAAATAAGTGTCACTCTATAAGCACCTAATTGGTAAGCATGTTCAAAAGCTTTAGGCGAATTAGTATTAATAATTTCATATTGTAAAAAAAAAAAAAAGGCGGAAAAACCAGAAAGGGGAAGAAGACAAAAGAAAAAGGAAATTAAAAGAAGAAAAGAGAAGAAAAAGAAAAAGAGAAGAAAGGATAAGGTTGGGAAGTTGGTTTTTAACCTTTCATTGGATATAAAATCTTGTCGACTTCATTCTACTCATTTCCAAACGAAATTTTTTGCTATTTTTCAGCTGCACGTCGTGGAAAGGTTGAAGAAAAGTTCTAGGGCAATTTCGTGCAAGGTTTTGGAAGATTTCATGGTAAAACTGAAGCTGAAACAAAAGCTTCATCTGCTGTCGTGCAGCTCGAACCAGGTCTGGTGTTTGGTGAATATCGAGCTGAAGAGATTGAATTTTGGGCTGAAATTTTAAGTTTAGTAAGTTAACTCAATTTTGAACAACTTTTAGGAAGGATGCTTGAGTTGAAATGGATTAGAAACATGTAAACTTTTAGCTGGAAGTTACTGATACCAAATTTCTATGCAATCTGGAGCAGCGCGGAGAAAACTTGCAATATCTGACGAACCAGGCGAGCTAAGCCACGAAATTTTGAGGTAAGCTAGAAAATATGTTTCTCTACAAGTTTGTAGAAGGAAAGAAGTTATAAATCTGGCTGGAAATATGACTTTGAATTGATAGAAGTGAGAACAAACCGGAAAGGAGGAAACTCTGCTGTAGGGTGTCGTCGGGAAGCAGGTAACGCTGAGAATTGGAGCTGGAGTAGCGACACTGGTGTCGCTGGTCGTATAAAGGAGGATTTCCTCTCACAAATATCGCTGGCTCTCACTCAGTACCGCTCATCAGGTAGTGTCGCTGGTATCGCTCATGCTGGTATCTCTAGTGCCGTGACCTGTTGTGTAATTTCGTTAGTAAACTTGCTAGTAAGGTGAAATCTCGTTGGTAATCTCGCTAGTGACATAGAATCTCGCTTATTATGTGTATTTTAGGAAAGAAAGAGAGTCTCGGTGGTGAATCATGATTAGAGTTTAAGTATGCACGTTTAATGATCATGTAAAGGAAGTTTAAGGAAAACGTAACGTGAGGAATGTGTATTTAAGGCCAAGAAGAGCTCGGAAAGGCATATAATCCGCTCAGGGCCTAAGGACAAGTTGTGAGTGAAACTTTTCTTTCTTTGAAAACAAATTTATTGAAAATGTTTAGTTTGGTTTTTCTTATGAACTATTTTCTTGAAAAGCATGATGTTTGATGATATTGTTCATAAGGCGCGTTTTATACGTTTTCTATAAGACGTTGAATGGCATGTTGTGAAATGTTGTTTATCGTGATATACCTGATTTTCATGAAAGGTTTTCATGTGAACTATTTACGTATAATATCGATTCCTAAAATGTTTTAGAGGAGGCTCAATGCTGAAGGACATGAGAAAGCATGTGAGTTTCCTCGAGACCCAGTACTGAAGGACATGGAGAAGGTACTTGGGCAACCTGCCGTAGTCCAATGTGCACATAGAGGTTATATGCTGGTGCATTGAGTNTTTTGGGCTGAAATTTTAAGTTTAGTAAGTTAACTCAATTTTGAACAACTTTTAGGAAGGATGCTTGAGTTGAAATGGATTAGAAACATGTAAACTTTTAGCTGGAAGTTACTGATACCAAATTTCTATGCAATCTGGAGCAGCGCGGAGAAAACTTGCAATATCTGACGAACCAGGCGAGCTAAGCCACGAAATTTTGAGGTAAGCTAGAAAATATGTTTCTCTACAAGTTTGTAGAAGGAAAGAAGTTATAAATCTGGCTGGAAATATGACTTTGAATTGATAGAAGTGAGAACAAACCGGAAAGGAGGAAACTCTGCTGTAGGGTGTCGTCGGGAAGCAGGTAACGCTGAGAATTGGAGCTGGAGTAGCGACACTGGTGTCGCTGGTCGTATAAAGGAGGATTTCCTCTCACAAATATCGCTGGCTCTCACTCAGTACCGCTCATCAGGTAGTGTCGCTGGTATCGCTCATGCTGGTATCTCTAGTGCCGTGACCTGTTGTGTAATTTCGTTAGTAAACTTGCTAGTAAGGTGAAATCTCGTTGGTAATCTCGCTAGTGACATAGAATCTCGCTTATTATGTGTATTTTAGGAAAGAAAGAGAGTCTCGGTGGTGAATCATGATTAGAGTTTAAGTATGCACGTTTAATGATCATGTAAAGGAAGTTTAAGGAAAACGTAACGTGAGGAATGTGTATTTAAGGCCAAGAAGAGCTCGGAAAGGCATATAATCCGCTCAGGGCCTAAGGACAAGTTGTGAGTGAAACTTTTCTTTCTTTGAAAACAAATTTATTGAAAATGTTTAGTTTGGTTTTTCTTATGAACTATTTTCTTGAAAAGCATGATGTTTGATGATATTGTTCATAAGGCGCGTTTTATACGTTTTCTATAAGACGTTGAATGGCATGTTGTGAAATGTTGTTTATCGTGATATACCTGATTTTCATGAAAGGTTTTCATGTGAACTATTTACGTATAATATCGATTCCTAAAATGTTTTAGAGGAGGCTCAATGCTGAAGGACATGAGAAAGCATGTGAGTTTCCTCGAGACCCAGTACTGAAGGACATGGAGAAGGTACTTGGGCAACCTGCCGTAGTCCAATGTGCACATAGAGGTTATATGCTGGTGCATTGAGTTTTGCTCCACATCGAGCCTTACTTGTTTTTGACGTCGAGTGCGTTGAGTCTTGCTCTGCCCTGACTAAGGGAAAGTTTTGAGAACGAACTATTTTTCGTATACGATCATTTTGGCATGAACATATGTGATTTGTTTATGTTGTTGAAATTATGATTTTACAAAAATGATTATCTGAATCATGTTTACGTTTATGGCGTTATTATGATTTTAACATGCCTGTTTTTCGAACAAAAGATAGTTTTACAAAATTAGTCACTCAAGGGGTTTTTAGCTCACGTTTTCCATGTTTTCTTTTTCTCCCAAGTAGCAAGGACGTTGCTGGTGCATTGCCTACTCCAACTCGCCCTACTTAAGCTTTGAGTTTCCAAAAATAGTTTATTTTCTCGTTGTTGTACGTGTAAATAACTTAACACTGGTGGCATGTAGATTTAGTTGTTTATAAGTGGGTTATGAAAGAGTATGTTATAAAAGTGTACTGTGTACAAGAAGAATTATTATTTTATGAACATGCGTTAATATGGCTGAATTTTATGAATGTATACATATGGGATGTTTGGCAGGAAGTTATGTAAGATTGGGCAATATGCGTCACAACAGCGGTGATGTATATTGTCTTCACATCTCCTTTCAGGTTAAGTAGGTAATCAGAGAGGGGGTGTGACACACTCACAGCTCTTTTCTAGGCCTTGAGTGGATTATACGCCTTTCTTATCTCCTTTTGGCCTGAAATAAACATTTTTCCTTACATTATGCTTCTTTTACTTGATCATTTAGTTTGCATAATTAGACTCAAATTATGATTCATCACCGAGCCTCCCATTTATCCAAAGTGAACTTATAAGCAAGACTACTAACGAAACTCCCACATTCCAGTGAGATTACTAGCGATACTACCAACAGGGCACGATATTAACAACACCAGGATAAGCGAGACTAGCGTGATTTACCTGATGAGCAATACCTAGCGAGAGTCAGCGAGATTTGAGAGACAAAAAGCTCTGCAATACCACCAGCGAAATTTGTCTCGCTACTCACTCTCAAATTTTTCGAGATATCAGCTTCCTAGCGACACCCGACAGCAGAGTTTCCTCTTTTCCTTTTGTTCTTCACTTCTATCGATTAAAAGTCATATTTCCAGCCAAAATTAGAACTTCTTTCCTTCTACAAAATTATAGAGCAATATGTTTTCTAGCTTACCTCAAATTTTCGTAGCTTAACTTGTCCTTGTTCGTCAGATATTGCAAGATTTCTTCGCACTACGACAGATTGCACAGAAATTCCTTATCAGTCACTTCTAGCTAAAAGTTTACATGTTTCTATTCCATCTCAACTCAGACATCCTTCATAAAAGTTGTTCAGAATTGAGTTAACTTACTAACCTTAAAATTTTAGCCTTAGACTTGATCTCCTTGATTTGTTTCACTCCAAACATCCAATACTGTCCAGCTTGAGCGTCCACGAATAACGTGCTGTTCTAGCTTAGATTTCAATACCAAAACGAGTAGACTTCTATCCGAAAATCCACAAGAACACCTTCTTCTTCTTCTCTTGTAGTTTGTCTAAAAAATGGAACCGACTTAAGCTCTTGAAAATGTCTAAAATGATAAAATATTAAATCTACTCACCTATATATATATTGCCGACTTAACTCTCTTATGCAGGCTGGCGCGCGAGGTTTTCCTTTCTCAATTTAAAGTAAGGCATTCAACACAGCCTACTATCAACATCCTCAGCAGACAGCCACCCTCAACGCATGGTGCCCTCAACGCCTCCTACCTTTAACGCATACAACTCAATTAGTTATATCCGTCTCCAACGCATGGAGACCTTAACGCATGCAACCTCACCAACGTATGGTTGTTCAAAAACATTTCCTTCCCCGCCAATGATCAATTTCTCTTCCAAAGCAAGCGACTGCTTCAGCTCATGACTCTTTGTGATTTTCACCTTCAACACATGGTCACTCAAAAGAACAAAGCTCTTCTCTGCTTTCATCTACGCATAGTCTTGGCCCATGCTTAACTCTTCCACTCTCGGCTACTTTTCTCTAACAACGCATGGCCACATTTCATTTGCCTTGTCCCAACACTTAGTATTATAAGCCAGTGCTTATTTACTACCCCCTTTTTAAGAATTTCGTCCTCGAAATTCAAGTAAGTTTAGTGTAAGAAAAGGTGGGGATATTTAGCCTTCATTTGATCTTCACTTTCCCATGTCGCTTCTTCTACTTGATGATTCCTCCACAAAACTTTAACAAGCAATATCGTTCTTGTTCTCAAAACTTGTTCTTTTTGATCAAGAATTTACACAGGTTCCTCTTCATAAGAGAAATCTTCATTTACCTAAATAGTTTGAGCCTCCAAAACATGTGTAGGATCTGAAATGTACTTCCTTAGTAGAGAAACATAAAATACGTCATGTATTTTGGACAACTTCATAGGTAATGCTAATTGATAAGCGGACGGTTTTATGCGTTCCAGAATTTCATAAGGTCCACTATATCTTAGACTCAACTTTCCCTTCTTTCCGAATCTCAAAATTCCTTTCTAGGGAGATAACTTCAAGAAGACTTTATCCCCAACTTCAAATTCTAAATCTCAACGCCTTTTATCAGCGTAGCTTTTCTGCCGATCCTGTGTAGTCTTCAACCTTTCTCTTATGAATTTTACGTTTTCTGACGTAGTTTGGACTAACTTTGGTCCCATTAACTTCCTTTCTCCTACTTCACCCCAACATATAGGAGTTCTGCAATGTCTGCCATACATTGCCTCATAGGGTGCCATTCCAATACTAGAATGGTAACTATTATTATACGCAAACTCCATCAAGGATAGATGAGTATCCTAGCTTCCTTTAAATTGCAGTACACAAGTACGCAACATATCCTCTAAAGTCTGAATCGTTCTTTCTGATTGTCCATCAGTTTGAGGATGAAAAGTTATACTAAACTTAAGTTTAGTTCCCAATGCTTGCTATAAACTTGGCCAGAACTTAGATGTAAACCTCGGATCTCTATCAGAAATAATAGACACAGGAGCTCCATATTTACTTACTATCCTGTCAACATACAGTTTGGCCAGTTTATCTAAAGTAAAAGTCACTTTAACTGGCAAGAATCGTGCAGTTTTAGTAAATCTATCTACTATCACCCATATTCCATCATAACCATTTGGAGTTTTAGGAAGACCAAATAAGAAGTCCATAGTGATATGTTCCCATTTCCACTTAGGTACGGGAAGTGGTTTTAAAAGTCCACCAGGTCTTTGTCTTTCTGGCTTAACTTGCTGACAAATCAAACATCTTGCCACACATTCTGCAATTTCCGTTTCATTCCTGGCCACCAATAATATTCTCTCAAAGTCCAGTACATCTTTGTACTACCTGGATACATTGCATATGCAGAACTATGAGCTTCCTTTAGAATAGCATTTTTCAATGTCAAGTCATTTGGGACACACAATCTTCCTTGTTTCATTAAAGCTCCATCGTTTCTTATATCAAAATCTATTCTTTGCTTGAGTTTCACCTCTTCTACTATCTTTTTTAGTACAGAGTCTTCCATATGAACAATCTCACCCATCAAAGTGGGTCTCACCTGGAAGTGTGCAAGCAAACCTCCTAACTTGTCTACCGATAAGGATGCATTTGAGCTCTTTAACTCCTTTGTCAATTCCGCACTATTAATATTCAATGAAGTCTTAGCTTGTCTCGACTTTCTACTCAATGCATCAGCTACAACATTTGCTTTTCCTAGATGATAATTTATAGTACAATCATAATCCTTGATTAACTCCAACCATCTCCTCTGTCTCATGTTGAGTTCTTTCTGATCAAAGATGTATTTCAAACTTTTGTGATCCGTATAGATATGGCACTTCTCTCCAAACAAGTAATGCCGCCACATCTTTAATGCCAACACCACCGCTGCCAGTTCCAAGTCATGGGTAGGGTAATTAACTTCATGTGGCCTTAACTGCCTAGAGGCATAAGCTATAACTTTACCTTCTTGCATCAATACACAACCTAACCCCTGACTAGAGGCGCCACAATACACCTCAAACTCCTTCCCTGTCTCTAGAAGTGCTAAAATAGGTGCTGTCACTAGTCTTTTCTTTAACTCTTGGAAACTTTGTTCACATTCTTCATTCCATTCAAAGTTAGTCCCCTTCTTAGTCAAACGAGTCAATGGTAATACTATCTTGGAAAAACCCTGTACAAAGTGCCGATAATAACCCCCAGAAAACTACGAACCTCCGTTACTGTCCTTGGCTCTTCCCATCTGGTAATTGCCTCGGTCTTTTGAGGATCTACTCCGACTCCTGCAGCAGTAACAATATGACCCAAAAACATTACCCGTTCCAGCCAAAACTCGCATTTGCTGAAATTTTGCATACAATCTATTTTCTCTCAAAGTCTGTAATACAATTCTAAGATGTTTTGCATGTACTTCCTGGCTTCTAGAATACACTAGAATATCATCGATAAATACAATCACAAACTGATCCAAGTAAGGATGAAAAATCTTATTCATCAAGTCCATAAACATTGCTAGGGCATTTGTCAGACCAAAAGGCATCACAAGGAATTCATAATGTCCATACCCCGTTCTAAAAGCCGTCTTCGGTACATCTGTCTCTCTGACCTTTAATTGATGATATCTCGATCTTAGGTCTATCTTTGAGAACATTGATGCCCCTCTAAGCTGATCCAACAAATCATCAATACGAGGCAAGGGATATTTGTTGGGTATAGTGACCTTATTTAGCTGACGATAATCAATGCACAGTCTCATAGTACCGTCCTTTTTCTTCACGAATAACACCGGTGCACCCCACGGAGACACACTCGGTCTAATATACCCCTCATCTATTAGCTCCTGTAACTGAACCTTCAACTCCTTCAGTTCTGATGGTGCCATATGGTATGGTGCCTGCGAAATAGGCGTTGTTCCAAGAACTAGATCAATAATAAACTCCACTTCTCTATCAAGTGGTAACCCTGGCAGCTCCTCAGGGAACACATCAAGAAATTCATTTACCACAGGAATATCCTTTGGTCTTAACTCATCGGCCTGTGTATCAACCACGTAAGCAAGGTATGCTGAACAACCCTTGCTTAACAACTTCCTAGCTTTAACTGCAGATATCACACAAGTAGGAAGGTTTTTCCTGTCCCCCTTGAAAATAACTTCATTTTCTTCGAATCCTTTAAACACGACTTCTTTCTGGAAACAATCCACAGTGGCTCGATCTTTGGATAAAAAATCTATTCCCAATATCACATCAAACTCCCGAATATCTAAGGGTATCAAATTGGCTTTCATAGTCACACCATCAATTTCAATCACACAATCTTTATACACCTTACTAGCCACAAAGATATCACCAACAGGGTGTAAACAAACAGTTCCTCAGGCAAAGATTCTAATGTACTATTTATATTCACAGCAAACATTCTAGCAATAAAAGAATGGGTAGCACCAGGGTCTATTAAAACATGGGGCAGAAGTATAACATATAGAAAGTGTACCAGTAACCACATTAGGAGCATCATCAGCCTCTTGCTGAGTCATAGCAAAGACTTTTCCTTGCTGTCTTGGTTGCCCTGTAGCTCCCTTCTGTTTTGATCCACTATTTCCCTCATCAGAAATTCCTGCAGATCGTTGTGGTTGACTAACTGTAAAAGAACCAGTTCTCTGTTCAGCTTTAAATTTTTGCATCAACTGAGGACATTCTCGTTTATAGTGGCCCGTTTGTCCACAATGATAACATACGTTGCCCTTACACTGTCCCCAATGATACTTCCCGCAGGTGGGACATAACGGTTTCCTCGTGGAACTAGTTGTGGACTCTCTAGTTTGTCCACTTTGAGAACCTTCCACTGACTGAGCTGGACCAGTAGAACTCCTTGGTTCCTGCTTCCGTGTACCCCCTCCAGTACCTCCCTTGGAAGTACCCTGTCCACTCGATCTGGTCTTGAAATTTCCTCCACCAAATACACCTGGTACAAATCTCCTACCTGACTATCCCTGAGTTGTACTAGAGGTGCGGATTGCCCGTCTACCTCCAGCTGATTCACGTTCCGTCCTCTTCTCCATCAAACTTCTTTCAACTCGCATAGCTGACTCTACTAATTTGGAGAAGTCTGCCCATTCAGCACTAGCAGTCACAGGGGTACATATTCCCTCCCGTAAACCTTCTTCAAATCTCTTGCACCTGTCAACCTCATCAACAACAATAGCCGTGGCATATTTGGACAGTTCAGTATATTTCTTTTCGTATTCTACCACTAATATCGATCCCTGTACTAACCTCAGAAACTCATTCCGTTTGGCATCTCCGAATGATCTTGGACAATATTTCTCTTGGAATGCCTTCTTAAATTCATTCCAACCTATTTCTCCTATATCCTCTTTCCTGCTCTCTACAATTCTCCACCAATCTTCTGCCCCTTTTTGGACCAAAAACACTGCCAATTTCACCTTTCTGTCATCAGGGCATCTCATCACACGATAGCATTTCTCAAGTAGATTCAACCATGCCTCTGCTTCTATAGGATCAACAATGCCTTCAAAAGTAGTGGCACCTAAAGCCTTCAATCTTTCTATACTCTATTTCTTTTCTAGATCTGATTCCACTGATCCAATGCTTGGAACCAATCTTTCAACAATTCTAGTAAATATTTGTTCCTCCATATTGACTCCAACTTGAGGATGACTAGATTCACCCTCCGACATATCTCCACGGTCCCTAGCAGCTTGCGGAGTGCAGGTTGCTAATTGCCTCGCTCGCCTACTTCGAGGTGGCATGTTTCCTATATGACAACACATTATTACTATTTGCTAAAAATTTATGTATTTCGACACTACAATGCATGATCCTATCCCCAAGACTCCTTGAATATATAAAGACTAAAACTCAAAGGACTTCTTGAAAACCATAAGAACTTTCCCAAGAAAATCATCAAGCCCAGAGGTCGATCACCAAAGAAGATCAATCAACAAGCCTAAAGACTGATCATCCAAACAGTGATATCCAGCCCAAAGGCCGATCAACCAAGAAGATCAAAAAGCCTAAAGTCCGATCACAGAACTAGATTATCAAGCCCAAAGGTCGATCATCCAAGAAAATCAACAAGTCCAAAGGCCGATCATCCAAGAAGAGCACCAAGTCCAAAGGTTGATCATCCAAAAAGATCAACAAGCCTAAAGATTAAAATTTCTTTTTGAGAGAAAGAATCAAAGGAGCAAATATCAGAGATTGTACTTTACTTACAACACTGAAATCAATACAAATATGAAATTCAAATTCCACGAACTAAATTTCTCTAAAAATTTCGTTGAATAGATTGGCACACTTGATGGGACCTCTCTACCTTTCATCTCTTTCTCTCATATAAGAGCAAATGGCTTTTGAAGGCAACGCTTCCAAAATTTCAACCAACGTTTATGCCAGACCAATTACTCGAAGTCGCTCCAAGGAAATCCAACAATCTGAAGAGTTGCCACCCTTCGAGATTGCGAATAATATTTGGGAACAATTGTTCAAGCAACCAAAAGATGGGGTTGTCATTAGGGGAAGTCCCTTACACAATATACCCACTTCATCTTCTGAACAACCAAGCGAATGAGCATTAGAACGCAATATAATGTCAGTGATGACGGCCGACGTGGGTACTGGTGAAGAAAGAATGGCGAAACTAGAAAAGAAGGTGAGTATACTGATGAAGCCAATAAAAAAAGAGATTGTGAAATCGCCTCTTTAAAGAATCAAATTGAAAGTAGATATGTTGCAGAGTCAAGCCAAGCACCTGCTGTCAAGAATAATGGCAAAGGGAAGATAATCTTGCAAGAAAGCTAACGACAAGATTCAACTTTGATTGCTTCGTTGTCTGTACAACAATTATAGGATATGATCACAAACTCAATCAAAGCTCAATATGGTGGCCTTTCTCAAATTCTCTCTTGTATTCTAAACCATATACAAAAAGAACTGATGATTTAAGAATGCCAACCGGATACTAGCCACCCAAGTCTCAACAATTTGATGGGAAGGGTAATCCAAAGCAATATGTCGTTCATTTCATCAAAACATGTGAAAATGCTAGTACGCGAGGGGACTTATTGGTTAAACAATTTGTTTAAACATTGAAAGGAAATGCTTTTTGACTAGTACACCGACTTAGAGTCTAAGTTAATTAACAGTTGGGAACAACTCGAAATAGAGTTTCTAAATACTTCTACAGCACAAGACAAATAGTCATTTTGTTCGAGCTCACCAACACTAAGCAACGAAAAGGCAAACCTGTCATCAACTACATAAATTGTTGGAGACTTGCAAGTCTAGATTGCAAAGATCGTCTCACTAAACTTTATACTGTTGAGATGTGCATTCAAGGCATGCATTGGGGACTTTTTTATATTCTCTAAGGTATAAAGCCTCACATCTTTGAAGAACTAGCAACTCGCGCTCATGAAATGGAGCTAAGTATTGCTAATCTAGGAGACAAAAATATTTTAGTCCCTAACATAAAGAATGGAGAAAAGCATGTCAACGTGACTTTAGAAGAGTCTATGGTCATCAATTCAACCCTTCTTAGGTCCTTCAAAGAAGAGGATAAAAAGACTGAAACGCAAGAAGAATACGAAAAGCATCGATTAACCCTAAAAGAAATGCAAGAAAAAGTTTATTCTTTTCTAACATGTTAGAACAACTACTAAAAGCGCAACTAATTCAACTTCCTGACTCTAAACGACTAAAAGAGATGGAAAAAGTCAGTGATCCAAACTATTGCAAGTATCATCAAGTCATCGGTCATCCAGTGGAAAAATACTTCTTTCTAAAAGAGCTAATTTTAAAATTAGCTCAACAAGAAAATATTGAGCTAAATTTTGATGAAACAACTCAATCAAATCATATTGTAGTAACAAAAAATAGACACAGTAAAATATGTTCTAGTCAACTCCATCATCAAAAAGTGTGTTTACTCCAGTATATGTTCAATTTCAGCATGAGGGGCTAGGAAATAAATCCAAAGATGTGGTCAAATATATTACTCCTGAAAATAAGGATTTGACTTCTAAAACTCGTTAGGAAGAACAAGAACGGCACCTCGTTCAAAAGAAATATTGTTCATCGAAGCCAAAACATGAAAAAAGGAAGAATCCAAATTTTTCTTAACCTTGCCAACTAATAACATCCAAGGAGCTCTTCTCTAGAAGATTTCTTCTCATGAAGAAGGAGAATGCTCCACAAGTTCATATTATATTAACGCCGAAGAAATTGACGATTCAAAAGAAATCAAGCAAATAATTTTTGTCTTTGATCATATCAAGTCTTCAATTACTCGACCTCAGTCTTCCAAAGATTGAGTATGACCACAACAGAAGGAAAAAACCAATGTTTAATGTATACTTCCACTCGAACTTCAGCCTTCAAAAAGCTAAGTATCTCTACAACAAAGAAAGATCAACCTTCAAAATCTGCTTTTGATCGCTCCAATTGACAAGTCGTCAACATAAAAAAAAAAAAGATGAAAACCTTGAAAGCAAAATTATTTTGTGAAGCAATAATGATGAGAAAATTCAGTCTTATCTGTTCACACATGAGGAGGAAGGCTAATTTTGTTAATACAATTTTATTAGGTTCATCGGTATATAAAACACTATGCTTACATATTCCATATTTTTTATGATCTATATAAACGACGTTTTGAAAAAGACAAGAAATTGGTAGAAGTTTTGGATTTTCTTCTATTACTTTTATTTTTATTTTTTGGAGTTTTCTTATTTTAGCCTTTTCTCATATAATTTTTTTTTTTTTTATGTACTATACAATATGACCAGACAAATCAAAAATATTATATGAATGTATAAAATTAATCTTAAGTAATTTAAAAAAGGTTGTATTAAACCATATTTCACTCAAATTATTGAAAACATCATAGAATGCACTTGGTCAAATACTAGTATATACATGGAAACAAAAAAAAACATTCATAAAATTGAACTATAGAATGAAATAAATAATCCTCCAAGAAACCTTTTACAACAATTTATAAATTTAATACAATTCATATAATATAATAACTTATTTTAGCAATTGAAAAATACACTTGATCCACCATTTTTCTTGAACTAATTTTGAATAATAACCTACCATTATTATTTTTTGGAATCATGTAAAGTACATAGTATTTTTTGTGTGTCATGGTAGTGGCAACCTATACTTAACAACTATCACGTCTAGATGTTTTCATGCAATATTATGGAGTTAGAGAATTTGTTGTCTTTGTACACCTCTAAAATAGAATAGACATGGTATATATTTTATAAATACTATGTTAAAACGAAGTATCTTTTTCTAGTACCAAAAAACAAACAAAAAAGCTCACATACAGCAGGGACAAGGAAAGATTTAAAGAAAAAAATGGTGGAACTCGTGCTAATAACACCAAAATGTGGCCAAAAGAAAAAAAGAAGCTTTCTAAGCATAAATAAAGCTGAACTAAACTGAGCTCAGAAGAATCCTTTTCTAAGCAACTGCGTTGGCTAGATCTTTGGCTACCACCATTTTCTGAGGCTGCTCACACACACAAACACACCAGCAAAATAATAATAAGTATTCATTATTTTGATTGAAAAAGAATGACATTTTAAAGAAATTACAGCTTACCGCAGCTAATTCCTGTTCGTGTTTAGGAATAAACGCAGTATCCACCTTGCCATTCTTGAAATCCTGCAACACAACCCAACGGCAGTAATTTGTTAGTCTGTAGGAATGTTCAAAGAAATTCAAGACTTGTGAAACTCACAATCCAACCCAAGCCATTCGGTTTGAGTAGATCCATTGTTTCTGGGTTGGTTTAATTCTTGGGTCTGCCAAGCTGACCCAAATCGCTGATAATATATATATAATCATGAATATAGATAAACTTAAAAGATCGAATTGAAGCTCAATTTGCTCCTAACCCAAAAGTAAATTTAATCAAAACCAAAATGATATGGGTTGAATTAGTTGCCCAAATTTCAGGTACCCAATTTTTCTAACACAATTAGTTAGAGGCATATTTGAACGCTATGCAGTTAGACCTAATAGCTACGATATGTGAATTTTTATCAAAACCAACCCAATGTTTATGGATCGGTTCGAGTTGAATTCATAACTTAACAAGGACGATTTGAGTTATATAGGAACCTTCGACCTGAGTGATTGGACTGGGGCTGAAACATTATAAAACCCAACCCATGAACACCCCCTTTCTAGTGTTCTAGCAGGTCTGAGTGGGTGCATCCATTTGGGAGAATTACTTGATCATAAGATGCCAGTGAACTTGAAACTAACAATATTTCCAATAATTTTACAAAGCAAGAATGAAGTTCTTTTTTACCTCTACATCAAGAATTAGCTTGTGGTATTCAATGGTTGTAGGAACCCCTATACAAGAAAGAAATCCAATAGATTCAGCACCACACATTCATGTCCATACACAAAGACCTATCTCTTTATATACACCCAAAAAAATAAAAATGAAATAAAATAACATTATGGACAAACTTGCTCCATTACCTGTAATAATAGTATCGTCGAGAGCCCTTTTCATTCGCTCAATTGCCTTCTCTCTTGTTGGAGCCCAAACAATAAGCTATAAAAGAATAACCACCAACACATTAATATATTACTTAGCAAACTTTTCAATTCAAATATACATGACAAATTTTCAAATTATTCCATTAACATAGTTCGAAAATCAAGCCTGCTTAACTTCTGGGAGAACAGGATTATATTTCAAACTGGAACCCAACCCAATATAAAAAATTCTTGTGATTTTAAGGCATCAAATAGTTTTTGGTCTTTGGCTTTCGAAAATTAAAGCTTGAATCCTCACAATTTCTTTTCATCTTTTTTTAAGGAAAGATTTGAATTCTTACAAAAATTCTAGAAACAAAAACAAGTTTTCAAAAATTACTTTTTCTTTTTAGTTTTCAAAACCTAACTCGAACTTAAAAACATTTGTCAAAAGTAGATTACAAATTAAAGAATCTCATAAGTGAAAGTAGTGTTTAGAAACTTAATTTTCAAAAGCCAACAAGCAAAAACAAAATATTTATGAGCCTAAAAGTTTTATCCGCTTAAAGAAATGTCAGATAGATGTAGAAGGCGAGGCCTAACTATGACAAACACTAGTAAAATAAATGCCCTCTACTTGTATGTTTACCGATCAGGTCAAATATAAGAACATCCAAATCGAAAGGCTACAACATAACAATACTCAGGTAATCGAGGGCAAAAATCAGGACAATAAAATTATAAATTAAAAGAAATGATCTGACATACCTTTCCAAGAAGAGAATCATAGCTTGGAGGCACTACATAATCAGTATACACATGGCTATCCATCCTAACAAATGGTCCTCCTGACGGTAAGTATGCTGTAATTCTTCCTGTCAATTGAGAGGAAAATCATGCCTAGAGTTAATTATCGTTAAAATGGAAACATATTACTTCACTGAATCTTCAATTTCAAAAGTAAATTAGAAAGTCAGATTATCAACTAATTCAAAATCTAGAATATATTTTTAAAAGACATGATCTAGAACTAGAAGGGCTTGCATAGCTTGGAGTAAATCATTGCACCATCATCATACCTGGTCCAGGGCGGAACCCTTTAAAGGCATCCTCTGCATTGATACGGCATTCAATTGAGTGTCCTCTGAGTACAATATCTTCCTGTAAACAACCATAGAGCAAAGGTTGACAGACCATTCTCAAACAAACTCTCACTTACAACATTCCTTTTCACCTGTTTGAATCGAAGTTTTTCTCCCATTGCTACGCGAATTTGTTCCTCAATCAAGTCAACAGAGGATATCATTTCCGTCACAGGATGCTCGACCTGATGTGACCAATAACCCATATGAAGAAAGCAATCTTATTACAATAACGGATATACCGGTCTATAGAATAAGATCTGAATTTGACCTGGATCCGAGTGTTCATTTCCATGAAGTAGAAGGAGCCTCTTTCATCCAACAAGAACTCAATCGTCCCAACCCCAATGTAACCTATAGAGGCAGCAGCGGCAACGGCTGCATCACCCATAGCTTTCCTTAACTCGGGGGTTAAGGCAGGAGATGGTGCCTCCTCTAGAAGCTTTTGGTTCCGTCTCTACATTAGCGAAATAATTTATACATAAACTGTTTAAAAAGAAAAATGATCAAGTAATATGTTTTCAGTTTCAATTTTGATCATATCTGTAGACTCAGATCATCGTGCATGTCTATCTGTAATCTCAGGATCATCATGCATGTCAGAGTTGCATATATACAAACACACTTTCAGCTAGGGATTTCCATTTTTATCCAAGTCTTGACTCTTGACGTTATTCAAACCTATTTCTATCTTCAGATAAAGTAATCCAAAATTTGCATCAAGTCCTTAGATCATGGATGAAGTGGAGTCTGAACTAGATTGCCATTCCCAAAGCAATGGATGCGTCCATTTTGGACAAGAACTAGTTTAACCTAGACCAGAAAATGAGAAAGAAAAATGAAGAAAGTGTGCTAGTTGACTCCTTTAAATTACAAAATCCAGCAGCAAATAATTTCTGGTTGATTTTTGGCTTCCTAAAAAACTTAAATTTCAAATAATTTAGATCAAGCTCCTTAAGAAACTGATCGTGCAGTTAAGAAACTGATCAAGCTCCTAAAGAAACTGATCGTGCAGTTAAACTTAAGAAACTGATTGTTAGGTATTATGCAGTTAGAAGCCCCTAAAGAAATCAAAAGACCCTTCAACAACTCCTTGAGAAAGAAATAGATTTGGCCTTGTGGCGTTCCATTCATAAACCATTTTCAAAAATATAATTATTTTCTTCAGAGTCAACAATGAGGGAATTTTTTCTGATCCACTAAGCATTTTGGTTGATTTCTCATCACCTGTTTCGTATGTTGTGAGCTTCCTCCAATCACATTCTTGTTTCTTATTAATGAATGAATCAATAAACTTTTTGGATTTCCATAAGTGATAAGTCCACACAAATACAGAATGAGCTCGTCAATCTTAAAGAAAAGGCAAACGTGAAATAGATTAGGCCAAGAAAACCTGAATGCTGCAATCACGCTCTCCAAAATGAACAACATTTCCATACTTATCTGCAAGAACCTACATAAGCAAAAAGTGGATAGGTGATAAATCAAGTAGCTATACACAGTTTAATGTTTAGAAAAGAAAAGAGAAGAAAAAATGTGAACAGAGTTCCAGATTAAACTGATTGCGATGGATATGTATCCATCCAATCTCAAAAGCATTCCCATGTAATCAAATACAAAATTACCCACTTGTGATGATAATTATTATTATCATTATTATTAATTGATCATTGTAAACTAATTGAGAAGGATATGTATCCATCCAATCTCAAAAGCATTCCCAACTGTCATAAAATACAAAATTACCCACTTGTGATGATAATTATTATTATCTTTATTGTTAATTGATCCCCAAATTCTTGATCCTGTAAGGATCGTCTGAATGATATAAGGTAAGTTCCTGTGGATCAAGATTACAGGCAACGGAAAGATTAACATCACTTTCTTTAAAATATAAGCCCTCTTCATCCAGGAAGAGAAATGAAAAGGAAAAAACAAAAAACTAGCAATACAATCATGAGCACTGCAGTGAATCTCAAACAAGAAAGAAATACACGACCCTTTATCAGCCACAAGGCTCATTTACCAATCCAAACACTAATGCATAAAGCTATACCACCAGTTTATAATTTACTATTCTCAAGAAACAACCACCTAACCCTACTACATTTGGTTGCCAAGAAAATTGGTGGGATTTTAAATCCGATGTAGGTTGCCACCATAGCTTGAACTCATTCCCTCCAAACCCTTATCATTCATTATTTCAGTCAATTGAGACTTTTATTATTGTATTTTTTTTCTTATTTATTTACGAAATGCTTCATTGAGAACTTTTTTTCCTCAAATGTATTAGGGCAAAACCAGTATAGGAAGAAAAGCTCAAAGAAGAAAGGAGAAAACTACAAAACCTAACAAACTACCAAAGTTACAGCCTACAGGAAAGCCAAAGGGATCCGATCAATTGAAATATCAATATCCAGTCCATTCAATAATATTCTGCTAGGATACTTCCTAACTAAAATTAAGATCTGGAATATATTGAAATATGAAGGAATAACTACAAGATAGCCCAAGTATAAAGGAACTTGGAATCTCCCTCTTGAGTGTGCAAACCCAAGCCCTAGACCACTCCACAGAATTACCTGCCTTCACTCACTCACCCTCCTATTTATAACAAGATTCACTAAATAACTTTCCATCTATTTACCCTTGTGCCCCTTACTAATATTATACTAATATTCTTATCTAGGTACCTTACATATTCCATTAGGTTCAAATATTCAACTAGCAAGTTTCCATTTTATTTATTATCCTTCAATAATGTTGGTTTCTTTTGTTTGATCATTCTTCACTGCTTAATATTTCGGTGAAGTGTGGATATAAAATACTTTCTCCTCTACTAAAAAATAGTGTCCTTGGATTTTGGAATAATTACCTGAAACTCAATATGCCTTGGATTTTGGACATACTTTTCAAGATAAACACCGTCATTCCCAAATGCAGCCGCAGCCTCACTCTTGGCTTGCTGTAATAAAGTAATAATATCAAACATAATTAGAAGCTTCATCTACTGGCTACAACTACTACACTGTGTAATTTAGCTATAAAATATTTGGAAGAGAGACATAATGAAATATCCTATTCATAATGCAAAAAATATGAGTAAAGCTTAGGAATATACTTTTTAGCATATAATATAGACATCCAATAGTGATAAATGAACAAAACATAGGGGGAATTTTATATAAAAGATTCTACACAGAAATGCTATCAGAGAAATCGTCTGGGGTCATTTTGTGATCACCTGCTATTACATTCCTTTTCTGAAACGGAAACAAGACTATTCATTGGTATAATGGAGGAGTCTAACGCTCAAAGTACATGAGAGGATACAACGATAAAACTACAAACATGCCAAAACAAGGTTAGAACCAAATTTGTGATAACACCTGCTGTTACATTCTAATATTTGTGATAACCTGCTGTTACATCCTTTTAGCAGGATGATCTCCCATAACTTGGTGTATCTAGTGAAACACTTGCTCGTGTGTAAGTCCTCCAAGAACTTGGTGTATCTAGTGAAACACTTGCTCGTGTGTAAGAGAGTACGTTTGAGTGCATTCTTCTTTTTTTTTTATGTTTCCTTTTTTGTGTGAAGAATATGAACTTTTTTCTTTGGAAGAATATACAAATATGAAGTACAGAATAAGGTAACCTTGCAGTTAAACAAATTGCATTAACAAGTACCTGCAACAACTTCACAAATTCATCAGGCTCTTTAGCAAGTCTCATGCCACGTCCTCCACCACCTGCTGTTGCCTTCAAAGCAATCAATGTTATCAGTTAAGAAGAAAGGATCATAGATAAGAAATTCAATTTAAATGCACCATGGTAAGTGAGATGGCTATATGCACAGATATTATTTAGGCAAGATTAATTCTGACCTTTTAGAGAACTATTAAACTTCATATACAGAAATCAATATAAATAGAGCATAGAATGCAAAGAAGAATTTAGAGATTGTTGACGAAAACTTAAAAAATAGTTATAGACCAGCCCCCACACAAGTCACCCACTCTCTCCTCTCTCCTCTCTCTCTCCCCTAAAGTCTAATCCTCCCCACCATCCTTCTTCTCTTATCCGTCGTTGTCGCCATTATTAGCCATAATCACTACCATCTTCATCAATTTTTGTCACCGTCTCTTGTCTTTGTGGGTTTTGTTTCTTTTTCCCTCTCTTTTAAGTGGGTCCATTTCCGAGTTTTGTTTGTCCTTCCCGATCTCTTTGCTTGTTGTCAGCTCTCCTTCTACGTCGTCCTACACCATCACCGCCATGCACTATCACTGGATTCTTTTCGTCCTTCAGTTTTGCTCATTATTTTTCAATTTTGGTTGGGCTTCCCTGCTCGTTTCACATTTAATTTTGTCTTCACGGACATGAGAAGTTGTTGCATTCAAAATATCTTCTTCAATATTTCAGGTGAAAACTAATATGTTTTTTATGGAAGAAATGGGAAGTAATCGGTGTGTTTCCTTTCAGTTCCTCTCCTTCGTTGATTCGAATGTGCTATGGTTGAATTGATGCAAATCCAATTCAATCATTCTTTTGGAAGAAATTTAAGGATAATTTCAGGGTCATTCATTTTTCTAAATTTAGATCCATTCTATTTGGCCCTTCCTCAAGAGGATGAAAGAATGTGCAAGTTCCTGCTGGCATCAATAAAAATAAATAAATTAAAAAAAAAAAAAAAGATGGATGGTTTCCTGGGAAATAGTAAGTGATCTCCTTTCAACTCTTGAGAACAAGATGCAATCAAAGTACAAAACTTTTCATCAGTTCAAGGGAAATTCTCAAAAAAGGTGGTTACTCGCAAGAAAATTTCAAAAAGTCATATGGAAGCGATCAACCATAACTCATGTTATTTTCATTCCCTAGAGGTTTCTTCTTTTTGGGTACGAAACTCCATTTTAGTGATATATCAATTGCTTGCCCACTACGCTTGGAAGGACATTCAGATTTCCTTAGAAGATTATTTTCAGTCCAAAGTTTCTATTAATCATTTTGTGGATGATAAGATCTTAGTGAAGATGGAAGATGATTTTTCAAAATACAATTTTGATGGTAAGTAGAAACTTTCCGGAGACCTTCACTTGAAAATTGGGTATTGGTCATTTTGGTCTAATAAGAATCATTCTCATCCAGAGTTTATTAAAAGTCATGGAGGTTGGATATCAAGTAAAAACTTACTTTTGAAATACTGGAAATGATCCTTCTTTGAAGCTATAAGGAAAAGTTTAGGTGGTTTGGCCAGCATTGCCTCCCAAACCCTTAATTTCGTAGATTGTTCAGCTGCCCTATTTGAAGTTAAAAAACATATGTGGCTTCAATTTAGCAGAAATTGTTAAGGATGGAAATATTAGAAAATTCTCTCCAATTGGTGATATAGCTTTAAGTTATATGGACTCTTAAATCACCAATTGACTCAAAAGCTTAAGCTGATGGGTGAAAATAAATTTAATATTATATCATCTCACACTCCCCATCACTTGTATGCTAGAAATATGTAGAAGACCCAACAAGTGGAAATCAATATTAATTGGGAAGGAAATAACATGGTAGAGATTTGAACACAAGACCTCCTGGACCACCTACTCCAATACCATCTTAAATTATCAATTGACCCAAAAGATTGAGTTGATGGGTGAAGGTAAATTTAATATTATATCATCTAATATGGACACTCCAAGTTCGAGTAATTTACTTCATGGTGATTTATCATTCAAAGAAGATGGAGAATTAATTTTCTCGGATGAAGATAAGTTGAATGAAGTAGTTGCTGGTTCAAAGGCAACCTTAGTGCATGATCTCCTTAATTTGAAAGATTTGAATGCCTAAAAAATCATTAATTTCGCTAATCATGATGGATTTAATGTTGTTGGTCCTAATGTGGTTGTTCCTCCCTCTTCCATTGATGATATTTTTCCACAATAAGGCCACTAGAAGAGATAAGCATTCAAAGGGGATTTCTTCATAACTTTTCATCACCTAAACCTACAGCGAGTACTAACGAGGTGAAGCCAAGATTTCTAAAAGCTTTCCCTCTTCATTATTCTTGTAAGAAAGAAGCTCTTGTCATTCCAAATGCTCAAAGGTTAATTTTGATACTTTCGACTTTAGAGGATTCTTGTACTCATCTATTGAATTCCTCTACACATTCAATAGCCTCATAATATCATTTCAAAGCAGCATCAGTCTCGGGATCTTGTCAAGCCTTTTAAGCAATCAAATATCTCTCTCTAGGTCAAACATTCAGTTCATTAGATGTGTTTGAAACCCCCTATCCTCTATTGATTATGATGAGGAATCAATTGTAATTGTAAGTAGTGAGGAAGATGAGCTGCTTGTAAAGGAATTGGAGCAACAAGAGTTGTTCTAAGTGGATTTATTTGCATAAGCTTCTAATAATCTATTTCCATGTGAAAACAGCAGATCAATTGTACTAGAGCTTATAGTAGAAGCAACACCAATGTTCTCTCCTTTAATTCCAACCAAATTCTCTTCTCTAGTTAAGGTTTGTAGTCTTCAAATGGGGGCAACTCCTACTGGATCTCGGGGAGTTACAGTTTAATGGCGGTTTGCCACTTTGCCTTGTTTGATTACAATTGATAGCATTTCCTTAGATATTTTGCGGCTGTTTTATTTAGTTGTCAGGGAATCTTGAAGTCCCAATCTTTTCAAAATTCAGAGTAAGTAAAATAACGTTGGGTCTTGTTTTTTGGTTCTTATTTTGCTATGTGGTGGTTTCCTAGCTCCTTTTTGGTTTTCATTCTTCTCCTGGTGCCATTTTTATTGTTTTTTGGCCTGCTGCGGTAAAATCTCTGTTTTTTTATTTGGTATTTCACTCTGTTGACTTGCTCGTTTTGATTCGGCTCGTCTCATGGTTTCTTTACAGTGCTCTCTTTCCAAGTTCTTGGTGCTTTTATATTTAGGGTTTCGTCTTATTTGGCTTGAATGCATCTTCAGTTGTAATCTTGGGGATTTTGTATTTTTTAGCATTAGTCTCCAAGATATATATACACACACACATATACATATACATACATACATATATATATAAAGAAAGAACCAGCCGCCCAGACAAACACCAACAGAACCAAAATCATGCTGCCATGAAAATTTGAACCACATGAGCTCAATGATATACAAATCTGTCTTAAATGGTCCGCAGCTAATGCACCCAATCCAAGGCTGGGAACGATATCAGACGCAAGATACCCACATCAGAACAACCACCATGCTGACACAACAAACCTTTGAACATCTCCAGTTTTCATCCAGATGGAATGGAAACCTTATGAGAAAAGCTGTCTATTCCAGCTAGAACTTATATATTTAATATTCATTCCTATCGTTCTTTAAACAAAATCTTTACAATTTAATCACTATACCTTGATCATAACAGGATAGCCAATTTCCTGTGCAAGTTTGATTGCTTCTTCAGTGCTCTGGAATATGAGATATCCACAACAAATTAAATGTA
Source organism: Citrullus colocynthis (assembly GCA_031780015.1). Lineage (NCBI taxonomy): Eukaryota > Viridiplantae > Streptophyta > Magnoliopsida > Cucurbitales > Cucurbitaceae > Citrullus > Citrullus colocynthis. Next base: position 1,088,021 of record QLSR01000213.1, read on the forward strand.
TGAAATAAAAAAACAAATAATAAATTTACTCTATTGAGTCGTAGTAAAGCAAGCACATAGCATGATGCCTACTGACTGTCGGTATACCTGTAAAAGACCATCACTTCCTGGAACAGTTGGTACACCTGCTTTTTTCATAGTATCTCTGGCAGTTGATTTGTCACCCATAACTCGGATGCTGTCAGGCTGCACAAGCCATCAAGAATTTCATAGTTTCCCCCACAAAATGTATAGAAGATAGTGGTAGCTTCAAATTGAACTTCCACATGAGTTACAGTAGCTAGAAAACTTTAAAGTGCTTACATTAGGTCCAATAAAATTGATTCCATGTTCTCTGCACATTTCAACAAATACTGCATTCTCAGCAAGGAAGCCATATCCAGGATGCAGCATTGTACATCCCCGACTGATGGCAGCAGAGAGGACATTTGGGATCACTAAGTACCTGTTGAAGCACATTCATTATTATCATACACAGTATAGATCCAAAAGAAGAACTAGTTATGTGAAAACAAATAACAAATTTCTGGGCAAGGAGCAATATCTATGAAGACATGAAATGTCTAAAAATTAGGAAAGATGAATATGAGACATCCTTTTCATCTATGAAGACATGAAATATCTGAAACAATTGGAGAGATGAGTATGGGACATCCTTTCAAAACTACAAATCAAGGACATCATAGAAAAACTTTCCAAGTGCATTCATGGAAGGAGATGGATTTTATTAAGACTTTAGACAAGCAAAAAATTCTATCCAGAAGCTAGGCAACTTGCAAAATCAAAAATGCCCAGGTCATGTTAACTTCATCGCATTTATAATTCCTTAAGATCAACGCCCAAGCATAAGCTCCAACTGAAACCTCAAAAAGTGGGCATTTAGTTCAAAGTTGGATTTCTATAGCTTGGGTATGAAAGCTAAGTTTGCATTTGCTCACTATCATTTTTTTTCTCTAGACGATATAGACACTATTCTCTTCTGTCTAATTTTGAAATTTCTCATTCCATTCATGGTTAATTTGCACTTAATAGCTCCTGGTCATGAATTTTCAGTTCTCTCACTTAGATTATATATCAATCTGATCAGCTTATGTCCCTCTTGTTTTACCATATCCTGTGCAATTTTTCAATGTCACTCCTCTGATACAGCTGGCCTTTTAGCATGGTCAACTGAGATTCTTGCTTCAATTTCATCTCATCTATGTTTAATTTTATCGATGTCATCCCTTTCTTCATTTTCTTCAATGTTTCTAGCTTTTCCAACAATATGATCCTCTACCCTACTCGAAATCCATTTCCAGGATCAAATAGCAATTAGAAAGGACAGGAATTAAAAATAATAATAATAAATAAAATAAATAAATAAAAATGGTAGCTAGAAGAACAAGAAAACATACAATCAAATATCCAAGACTCAGACTTCCTCTTGAGCAAAAGCCCAAGAGCAAAGAATTGCTTAACAGTATTGCTCATCCCTCTCCAGCTAGAACAAAAGGTACTTCAAATTATTGTATACAAACCATGCTTCTATTCCGGAATTGAATCCTTCATCCCTTCACAAAGCCACATACACATACCATATTGAGTGTTGAAAGCAGGCAACCAAAAAAAACAAACGCCATAACTTTTGGGGTGAACATTTCAAATCCCACACTCAATGATCAGGAAAAGTTTATTAAGGAATTTGAACATTTTGTCCTGGATACTCTGTTACATATAACTACAGCCCACAAACTTTAGAGAAAAGGTGTCTTTATTTGGTAATCAGCCCAAACTGCTAGTATATTTTGTTTAAAATCAGGGAAGACTTCTCATATCTTCTCCATTGTTCCTTTGGCAGAAATGTTGGGATTCCATGTATCAAGGTTTTGGATGCTCTTATATATTTGACTCGGCTGCAAGAGTAATCTTCCAATTATTTAGTGTGACAGGCTTGAAAGAAGATCCATAGTGGATAAGGAGGAAAAGCTGGAACTAGTCAGTCAGACATTATGTGACTTCCCAGTATGCCTCTCTAATGAATCTAGCTTTTCAAATATCAATTAAAAGTTCTGTTCGCTCTGTAAGGGAAGAAAAACAAAAAGAAAATTATGATCATAAGACAATTGGAGAATGTTGTATTTAAGATCCTTGCCAAATGCCCAAAAGCAGCCAAGGCTGATTAGGAAGTACTCCCAACAATTCCTTTTGTTTTCTTTGTTCTTATGCCTTTCTTTTTCCTTTGTTTCCAGAAAACCTCCCTCCCGACAATTCCTGCTATAAGACAAAGGAAGAATAAATGTGATTGGTCCTCCCCTGCCTGCATACGTAAGACACAACGTGTAATCAACTTCTTCCCAATTTTAAGGGGCCAAGTTCAAGCTGCTAGAGAGCAAAAATTCAAATGGCTAATGGAACTTTCAGTGAGTTACTAAAAATGAATTTCAGATAACAAAGGTCAAGGGTCGAATGAAAGAGATGACAATTCAAAATGAAGAATATTAAATGATATCCTTCTAATATAGATGACTCCCAAATGAAATAACTGTACATCTTTATTTTGAAGGAAAAAAAAACCGTAACAAGGAGACTGAAACAGAGACTGGGGAGCCCAACAGAGTTGTTTATCCACCAACAACCCAACAAAATCTCTTGATCAGACAAAGACCACAGTTCTAACGGAGATTAATCAGTCACATCTGAGAAAAATGAATTAAACCTCTTGGTAGTCGTAATCCTCAATCAAGTTGAATATTATATGGACCGACGCAATTGTTGCTTGTCATTCTCCATAGTGCGAATTCACTCTCGCAGTATCAGAAGAAAAGATGATACATAAATAAGATGTATAGGGATGGTTCTGATACTAAGTATTAGATATATAAGGGGAAGAGTAGGTGCCTGCAGAAGAGTGATAATGAACATAAAATACGACTGAGACAGCCTTAGACTTTAGAGTACGAATAAAAATAAGATCAATTCGGGTGCCTTACGATTGGCTGCTTGGTGCTTCACCAATGCACACGGATTCATCAGCCAATTTTACGTGGAGTGCATCCTTGTCAATGGTTGAGTACACAGCCACACAAGGTATTCCCAATTCATGAGCAGTTCTTATAATACGAACCGCAATTTCTCCTCTATTAGCCACCAAAATTTTATCCGCACGGCACATAACTTGAAGACCTCTCCCATTCTTCCACGATTTACGACTATATTGCACTCCAGTAGCTCTCTGTCTAGGAAAACTGACTTTCTTTGCACCCATGAAGGTACATTGAGAGCTCCTCAATCCATTAGTAGTCCCAGCAAATAAACCCTTCAATGAAAAACAACTCTAGTGAGATAAATTCATGTGAAATGTACAAATAAATGCGGAGAATAAGCGAATGGAAGTGCAGATCAGAGTGGAAATCAGGATTGGGAGATGAGGGACAAAGAAACTGACAGTGAGAGAGGGAGCGCGAGCAGATTTGCAGAGAGGCATTGCGGCGTCCATAGTTGAGATGGAAAGGGAAACCGAGTGAAATGAAAAGGAAACAGAAATGGAAGCGAAGAAATGGGAGAGAGGAGGAGTTGAGATTTGTAGGAAAGAGGAAAATGGTGGCGATGAAAACGAGAGAGGCTTTGATAGGAAGCTCCGCCTACACCTAATTACTTGACTAAATTCTTGTGAACCGGTTTAAAGCCCAAACTCACCATCTCCATTTGGTTTTAGATTTTTTTTCTATGGAAAAAAGATATGTTTGGGATAAGGAGATTAGATAATATGAGTTAGACATATGAACTCAATCCATTATTTGGGAGGTCAATTTCATATGTCACTGACATTTTATACCATGTTTAACTTCGTATGTCACCGACATTTTATACCATGTCCACTAACAGTGCACCCAGTCCTCATCACCACCGATGCCTCGTTGCTCAACTTTGGTGACCACCTTCAATGACTAATTTCAATGATCACCTACGACGGCCAACTCAATGTCCAACTCTGGCAACATTTACCACCACTATTGACGGTCAACTCCAGCGACCTCTAACGACGACCACTCCATCAACTATGATGACCATTATTGAATTATGACTACTACAAATTTGGGCTTTGTTGAACACAAGTTTTTGGTTTGTTGACGCTCGTGACATAAAACCGTCTATAAGACTTTAATTTAAAGCTTAAAAATAACTATAAATTTTAAAATATATATATAAAACATCAATAAATGTTTATATTTAACTTGAGGCACAAAATTGTCAATAAAACACCTTTGTTGATACAAAACTACGTAAGTTTCATCAAAACGTTAAATTCTCAATTTTTTTTACAGTTCATTAATAAAATTACTTTTATCATGTAAGAAATCATACGTGCTTGTATGTAAAAACACTTTCGAGAAAAAATTGTCAAATACATGAGAAGTTTTATTTTAAAAAAGTTTTTATCAAAAGTGTTAAAATAAAATGACTTAACTAGAAATGTCACATACACAAATTTGTAAAATGATTTCTTAAATTTTTTTAAAAAAATGAAATGCATGATCCAAAAGTAAACTCTAAACCCCATTTTCCAAAATTTTCAACAATTGTACTAAAAAGAAATAAAGTGTAATCTATAATTTATTAAAACAAATATATGTAGATTTATTAAATAAAAAAAGTTTCCAAACAAAAGTAATCACATAAAAACAGATTATTATCTATGGAAAAAGAAAAAAATTGCACCAGATACCCTTAACAAATGAACTCAGAACCTCAAACACTCAAAACATGAACATATGAACTCCACCAAACATATAAACGTCACAAACATATGAACTCAACTCAATGCAACGCGCCAAACAACTCCTGTGTGTATCAATTTTTGTTGGAGTGAATTTGAGCACACCACGTGGTCCGACACACAAAGACAGTCCCACAATGTTAATATTGGAGACTAGGTTGGGACCTCAATAATAGTAATACATGAGTGTTTTCCATCCAACTAAATCAAGAATTGAGAAAAGAAGTATCACGATGCAATCGAGGGGATGGTGCATCATCTAACACACCAAGAAGAATGTTTGAGAAAGGTAAACTTGGTCAGAGGTAAAGATAGAAGTGATAGTGTTGGTGATGTTAGGGACAATCTTAGTGGAGGCTAGATGGAGCATACTCAATTGGGAGAAGTGTCATTTTATGGTATATAGGGCATTGTCTTAGGTCGTTGTATCTCCAAGAAAGGATTTGAGGTCGACAAAGCCACGAAGATCTTGATCTCTAAGTTACCTTCACCAGAGACAGTCAAAGAGATTTGTCGTTTCCTAGGTCATGTAAGCTTCTATATTTGGTTCATTAGGAATTTTTCCTATATTTTCAAATCTTTATGCAGGTTATTGGGGAATAATAGAAAATTTGTACTTGCTCAAAAATGCCTAATAGCTTTTGAAATATTTAAAACTACTTTAAGCTCAACTTTGATCATGACGGAGTCAAATTAGACCAAACCTTTCGAGTTAAAGTGTGATGTATTTGACATTGCAATTGGGGCAATGCTAAAACAGAGGAAAGACAATATAATACATCCCATTTACCATGCTAACAATACCTTAAATGAAGCACATATCGATTACACAACAAGCGAGAAGGAGCTATTAGCAGTAGTCGTTGTCTTTGACAAATTCAAGTCTTATTTAGTGGGAACGAAAGTGATTGTTCATAATGATCACTTTGCTCTCAAATTCTTATTGTCAAAAAAGGATGCAAAACCAAGATCAATTGGATGGATATTGTTGCTTTAGGAGTTTGATTTAGAAATACAAGATAGGAAAGGTACTAAGAACCAAGTTGCATATCACATGTCCACGTTAGAATTCAAGGGATTGAATCCCAACAGAAGTAATTAACCGCCATGCCATTAACTTCGATCTAGAAACCGAGAAAATACAAAGAAGATAAACAACGTAATTAAGCATGCTTTTAAACATAAAACCATAGAGGAAAGTAGATTACCTTTGAAGATCGTTCTTCAAAAAAAAAAAAACTTCCCTTAGCAAGTTTTCTTCCTCAAATGGCAATTTTCTTCAACTAGACACCACCACGAAATCTTCCTTGTTATTCTCCAGCAAGGAATTTGAAGGAGTTAGCAATGGCACAACGGAAGCAATTTGAATTTAAAGCACTCTAATTCCATTAATTTTGAAGATTAAACATGCAAGTTCTAAGAACCGAAAAACAGGGGATTGACACTTACTTGTTGTAGCTCAAAATTGAAGCAATCTACTCCAACTTTTTTTATCACAAACACTTCGTGGACTACCACAAAAGTCTTCCTCGTTGTTCTCTGGCCTTAGAACGGATTTTCGGATCCAAATCTTGATGAATTCGAAGCAAATTTGAGAGAAAAATGAGTTTTTGGAGAGTTTTTGTGTTCTTGAATTTTCAGCAAAATTCAACTTCGAAAATCAACTAAAATTCCATCAATCCTTCTTCTATATCAAGTAGAACTTCAGCCAATCTCATTAGCTATAGAATTGACATCTATTAATAGAGATGGCAATGGGACCGAGGCGAGGCGGGTGGGGGGTCCCCATCCCCGCCCTCAATGGGGGAATTTTCCCTCATCCTCGTTGGGGAGACAGGTCCTCGTGAGGGCCCCATTCCCCGCGAGAATTGAAAGAGAGCAAGAGTGCGAGAGAGAGCGAGAGCTAGCAATACTGAGGTCTGAGAGAGAGCGACAACGAGGCTGAGAAAGGCGATAGTAAGAGAAAGCAAGAGCGAGAGCTAGACTGAGAGAGGCAATACTGAGAGAGAGCAAGAGTGAAAGCGAGAGCGAGACTTACAAGAGTGAGAGCGAGCTGGTAGTCATCTTTACATTTTATATATATATATATATATATATATATATATATATATATATATATATATATATAACCGGAATGGGGTCAGGGATTAAACAGGGCAGGGGCAGGGTCGGTGTCACACCCCCTCCCAAATTACCCTCCATAACCTGAGAGGAGATGTGAGGACAGCAAACATCACCCCTTTTGTGAGGTTCACTACCTACCTGAAGAACCTATTGAAACATGACTTACATAACTGCCTAACATGACTTACATAATTGTCCATATCACTTATTCTTATAGCATTAACATTCAGATCAACCACGCCCATAAATTCAATAACATGAGAATTTTATATTTACGTAACCAGATACTTCAAACTCGTTCACAAATAAACTAGATGACATATACAATAACCAGTCTCACATCCCAACTACTAGCTGACTATGACTACATGTCACATACACAAAGTTATTTACACATACAGCAATTGAAATGCATAGTATCTTCTGATAACTCGAAGCTTAAGCAGGGTAAGCTTGAGTAGGCTAAGCATCGGGAACTTCCTCTCTACCTGGGTGGGAAAGAAAACATGGAAAACATGAGCTGGATGCCTAGTGAGTGATATAGTATTTTAAACACAACTTGTGAACCAAATCATGTTCAATAATAGAGAAAACATAACTTTAGCATAAAACTCATGTTAAGCCTTGAAATAAAACATAAGTCAGGTCTTTTACATAAATACAGTTTACAAACTCATCAAACCTTCTTTTGCTTTAAAAATTCCCTTAGTCGAGGCGGGGCAAGGCTCAACACACTCAACGTCGAAAACAAACCTTAGTTGAGGAAGAGTAATCTCGACACACCCAACGTCGAAAACCTTAGCTGATGTGGAGTAATCTCAACACAACAGCATCATCAGTCACTATGTGCACATAGGACTATCTCGGGATGCCAAAGTACCTTCTCTGAGTCCTTCAGTACTAGGACCCTAGGAAACTCAAATGTCTTCTCAACGTCCTTCAGCATTGAGCTCCTTTAAGTCATAGGGTTGCCCACATGCCTTCTTAACTTTCCTCAGCATTGGGTCCCTTAGAAAACATTTTAGAAACAGGTATGCTTTGCATAGACAGTTTATTGTAAAACATTTCATGGAAAACAGAGCATTTCTCAAAAAATAGCATCTTATAAACATGCTTTTCAAAAACTCGTAGAAAATAGATAAAATATGTCATAAAATCAAATATAACCAGCCATCATGCTTATCATGTAATAAATCCTCATAAAATCACGTTTTATAAGAAAGCCTGGCTAAACACTTTAAATAGAATCGTTTTTAGAGAAAGAAATGTGTCCTCACAATCTGGGCTTGTTCCTTAAGGTCTATAGGCTTTTCCAACCTCAATATGACTTGAAATATCAATTACGAGCCATTAGATCCTCTCCTTGAAGTCCTTACATTCATCACTTAACTATATTTCATCCACATTGTCCATATCAAGCTTAATTTCCACCATTTCTATCATTTTTACCCTTTTAGGGACCTTTTTGCAAAATTCTCAAAATTTCCAAAAGTGCTTAAAAATAAGCTTAAAATTCATATTTTCCCATTTTTGGGCCAATAATTCAAGAAAATATCAAATTGGGTCCAAAAATGTCCAAAATTACCCAAAATGGTCGTAGGCAACCTTGATGGGCAGCAGCTGGGCGATGGGGGGTGTCAGCAGGTGTAGGGCGTAGGCGTTGGGTGTGGGCAGCTCTGGTAGCCTCTTAGGGTAGAAGTGTCCTGTTTTCAACCTGATTTTTTGGAGCTTCAAAACACCATTTCCTTTCAAATGAAAATCAAATAAAAATTATGGGACTGAAGTTTATCTCTTAACTAGCTTACCAAGAAAATTCAGCTCCAAAAACCTTCCCGAGCACCCTTGAAAATTCCTCAAAGCTAACTCATAGGATTTGCTCAGTTTCTGTGACAACCTTCAGTATTTTGACGATTTCTCAAGCTTCCCGATCTCAAATCACTTCAATAGCCCTAGGTCATCTTCCTAACTCACAGAGCTTCCTCTGGTCCAAAAATGGTGAAAATAGCATGAGGAAATTGGGAGAACCATCAGGTTAATTGAGCTGCTTGCTTAGAGTCTGAGCTGCTGCCTAGACCGCCCAATCAGCTTTAGCCACACACCAGCTTGCTTCAATGTGTTTCCTTTTCATTTCTCATTATCATAAACATCCAAATTTAATATAATTTCCATTTAAATAGTCATTTTAATTTAATTTAATATTTATTTCATAATTTTACATTTTTCCCAAATAATTTCCAAATTTTGACCTTTTGACTTAAGCTCCCCTTCATGTTCCACAAAAATTTCCTAAGTCCAACCCTCCTCCTTGTATTACAACACCATTAGCTCCATCCCTTTTATTCCTTAGCAAAGGTTCATGTAAAAAGAAGAATACCAAATCATAATTACTTAAAATGCACTAGAATTCTTCATGTTTTCCTACTCATTCAAGCCAACCCTAGACAAACTTTTAACCATGACTTTTATCTTTTGCTAAAGCTAAGGAAAATAGAGGTTAGGGCTTACAATCGGGGTCAAGGCAGGGGTACCCACCTTGTCCCTGAACGGGTACCCGAAAAATGTCTCCGGTTCAACCCCCCGTCCCCGATCAAATCGGGATTCCCTGACTCGATCGGGTCGGGGTCCCGCGGATTTTTTTTGCCATCCCTATCTATTAAGGTGATTAAGGAATTCCATTAGGAGGTGGAAAGCAAGAAGGTGAGGAAGCTTAAAGATGAAACACCTCATACTTCCATTCAAATTAGATAATTCCAAGTTTAAATTTCTAATTAATTTCAAAAATTAATTAAATAATATTAATTTAATATTAAATATATAATTAATTTAAATAATAGTTAATTATGTAGGGTTGAAATCTCTAATGTAGCAGAAGTAGTACAAAATCAAACTCAAAATTAATTGGGATTTTGAAATACCCATACAGGGTGGACGTTTAATTTCCCTTAGTTTTACTTAGAACTAAGTTGAAACTCTGAAATGCCATAACTTTGAGCACAGTTGTCTGAATTGGATGATTTTTTTTTTTAAATTCCATGTACCTTTTCGAGATCTAACTTTCGCAGCTTGTCCAACCCTTCAACCCAAAAAATGGTCGTTTTGGCTCCCAAATTAGATTACACAATATTTTTCTCCAACATTTCATCTTTTTGAAGTTTGAAACTAGCCCCTTAAAGTTCTTTTATGGTTCAAATTTGTGTATCTTATTTCATTTATATGAATCCCCAATGCAAACTAATAATTTGACCCAACTTTTCTGACTGCATATATATTTTTGTGTCGATGGATATAGATTAATAACAGCAAATTAGTCCTTTACAAGTGTTTGTAACACCAGCTGGGTCAAATTACCGTTTTACCCCTAGGTTACTTCTAAATTCTTAAGTACCAGTGTTTCTCTAATGAACAACCTGTTTATGGTCCAATCATTAAACAGAAACCCCTCTCGGGCTAGTGAGAGGGTAAGGCGTCACACCCCATTCCGAACTACCCTCCCGTAGCCCGAGATGGAGCATGAAGACAGCAGTCATCGACTCCCTTGTCGATTCCCACTGTCGAACTTACTTTAGCTTTCTCTTTAATCGCACTTCTCAGGGAAAAGAATCCATTATAACTCGACAAACCTCGACTTTGACTGGCAACGGGAATTGTCATGCTACCTGGAAAATGGAAAAACATAAAAAAGGATGAGCTAAAAGCCCAATGACTGACAGATTTTATAAAACTATCTTTAGTTTCGAAAACAGACATGTTAAAATTATTGTACACCATAAACATAAAACATGGATTCAATCATCATTACCGCAAAATCTTACTTTCCAACTTTTTAATCAAATCACATAAAATTATTCCAGAATAGTTGTACATGAAATCAGTTCGTTCTTAAAATTTTCCCTTAGTTGAGGCGGAGCAAGACTCAACGTGCCCAACGTTGAAAACCTTTTTACCTTAGTTGAGGCGGAGCAAAACTCAACGCTCTCAACGTGCTCTCATAGCATTCGTCTTTCTTCCTTCTCTTCTAGAGGAAGAAAAGAATGCCGATCGTTAGCGAGAAGAAAAAATGAGAGCCTCAGAGAGATCGAATTATGAGTTATTAAGTCATAAAATGAATAAAAATTCACAATTTTTGCAAAGCATTCGTTTACCTCTCCTTAGGGGTCGAGAGCTGCCAGCCTTAGCTATCAATGTCTTCATGTTGCACGACCTCTTAACATTACACCACTGAATCCCCAATCCTTTGCTTGCTGTGCAGATCATGAACAAATCCCTAAATGCTTATTTATACTGTCGCAATCTCTATCTCTACGAGTTCTCTTTCTTTAAGATTTGGCAATTCCGGATGTTCCATGAACGGAAAAAAGTCACCTTCAAAAGTTCCAGGCATATTGAATTATAGAAAGAGATGAATGCGAAATCGTCCCTGGCTCGATGCGAAGCAGAACTCGACGCAGCAGCCATATCATCCTCTATGTGCACATAGGAAAATGGCAGGTTGCCCAAGTACCTTCTCCATGTCCCTCAGTACTGGGTCCCGGGGAAACTCACATGCCTTTAAGCATTGAGCCTCCTCTAAAACACTTTAGAAACCAGTTTTCTCGTAATCAATTCATAAAGAAACCTTTCTCAAATAATAACTCACAAATATGTATAACGAGTATTTCAACCTTTTGATGAAAACAGATAACATGCCTCGTAAATAATATAAACATTCATCATACTTTTCGAATAAGCACTTTATCATCAAATCACAGTTCATAAGAAAACCAGAACAACATTTCTAATAAACCATTTTCAAAGAAAAGAAAGTGTCACTCACAAAAACGCTTAAGGAATTTCCTTTTTTTCCTTCAAATTTTGCTTTCTCGAGCTCCTTGAACGTAAGGCTTGAGATTCTAAACCGCAAGGTAGCTGTTTCCTCTTTCTGGCAGCTCAGTTGGACACAACCTTGCTCCTTAAACGCAAGGTTTTGATAGTTGACGCAGAGTGCAGCTTAACTAATAACTCTTCTGGCTTCCCTTTTTGATGCGTCCACCTCTCTTGGACGCAAGGTCCAACTTGAATGTAGCGTTCACCTTGAAAGCAAGGAAATAGTTTCCTCTTGCTTCCTCTCCAAAGCTCCGACTTTTGGATTCTCCCTTTTGCTCTTCTTCGCTCAAGGTCCTATTTATAGCTTTGGAATAATGTGCTTTCCATCTCACTTCTCTTCTCTTTTTGCCACTTATTTGCCACTTGTCACGCTGCATGGCTTATTCCAACATGAAATCTTGACACCTACACCTTATGAGGTGTTAAGTCCAAATGAACCTTTGCAACCCTTACCAACTCATCTTATGCGTCCAACTTACTCCAATATACAAACCATTCACCCAACATAGTGTTCCCTATGCGCTCAAATAATCTTCTTCCAGGTTTTAGCTTCTTAACTCCCTTTCCTTACTCTCGGCCTTACTACTTTTGACCCAGTTTCTTCACTGCATACTACTTGGCGTCCATGTATCAAATGTATACTACAATACGTTTGTACCTTACCGCATAATACCATGCGTCCAACTCTCTTCCCTTATGTCCAATCTTAGCTACAAATCCTTCTCTTGTGTGAACACACATCCGATGATGTGGTTTACCCTTGATAACCAAATCCAACTCAAGACTTTCCTCTTTGCGTTTGCATTCTCTGCGTTTACCTTTACTTCGTTCTGCGTCCATGACCTTCCTCCTATCCTTGAGAATTCCTTGATTATCCCTCTACGCGTCCTTAAGCTATATTCCAAAGTTATCCCTTTAACCTTTTCCTTGCACTTAACTATTTCTCTTATGATAAATTAGTATGCTACACCTCCTGCTCCCAGTCCTTAAACTTACTTCTCAACCTTCTAATTTATCCAACACTCGAGAACATCTCTTGATAGAAGTCTACGCGTTACTTAGTTTGCTATAGCATTCTTCCCCCGGTTTCTCCTTATGCATTTATCCTTCCTTTCCGAGACTTAGATTTCTTTCCAACACTCCACAACTTAACTTTACTCCTTTTTGCTTATACGCTCTACCTTCGCCAAAGCTACATTACCTTCCTTAACTACTTCCTATGCGTTTACCTGAAATCAAGGCTACATTTCCATTTACCATGGAATTAAGCTCCTCAACGCATAGCTGGTAGCCACCTTCAACGCATAAACTCCTCAACGCATAGCCTTAACAACCCATGGTAGCCACCTTCAACGCATAGCAACCCTTTAATCATAGTTACCTTGAACACTAAATGTCTTATCTGCGTTTGCTATGCTATACTCGAAGACTTCTTTACCAACACCAAACTCCTTACTAACGCATAATAAACCTTCGACGCACGTGGCTCACGCCTTAAGGTTTTTCGACTTCTCTTTTCTTTCTAGCTTAACACCCTCCAAAACTAATCCCATAACTTGATAATTTCCAAGACTAAGTGTGAATCATGCAATTTCCTCTTTTTCCTAATTCTCGTTTTCCTTTTCCAACTTCAATATCAAATTCCTTCCAAATTAAAGTACCATGCTTTAACGCTTTACCATCTATGCGTCAACTTGACTATGTTCCAAAGATACATCTAACTTTTAACTAATTCCCAACTATGCCTTCAATCCTTCATTCTCACTCTTAGTGAAATATCCATTCTTTTCCTAATACTATGTGTTCAACTAGTTTTCTTATCACATAGTGATACTTCCCAAACATAGTTGATACACTCGAAAGATTTCCTTAAGTCCTTAAGTCACCTTGCCATTCAAAATCACCTAACATAACTCTTTCCAAACTTCTTAATGCCTTCTTTTTAAACCAAAACCCAGCTTACAAATCACTTTCCCTCTTTCCATTCATCTGAACGCATAGAATTTCTTGGCCAAAATCCAACAATTCCACAAACATTACTTTTCTGTCTTAAAAAATATGAATTCTACATCTTAATTGAGTTGAATAAGTTTGAGTGGCTGAAATTTGAGTTACAACTTTTCAATTTTGAATAGAAAATATGGCATGATGTTGTGCTTTAATGCGAGAAATTCTATGAGTATGTTGTTGGTTATGACTGCCTATGAGTTATTTTTTATTGAATGTTAGATGATCTGCTATGGAAATAGGATAAGATAGTCTTGAGTTAAGTTATCTTCAAGTACTTCTTTGAGTCCCTTGCACATCTGAGCATGTAGTCACTTTAATTAAGAAACTTTAACTAAATAATGAATTAATTTGAGTTTATTTGGTTGTCACCCCAAAAGGCCCCACCAGTTAAAGAGTGTCTTTCATGATGGTTGGTAATATTATACTAAGGGAGAGTAAATGAGTTTATTTGTCTGTTAAAAAATGCACACAAAAGAAATAGTGGAATAATAGAATATTATTAAAAGAAAGAGTTGAGAAAAAAATTGTAGTGTGTATGCATGGATAGGGGGTAAAAAAACTACATTTGTTGTGATCAGTTAGGACGATTGGGAATTGACTAAGTATGAGAGTCTATAGTGAATGTGTGAAAGTTAATGCTCCTAGGTAAAAGCATGCAAGTTTAGGATGTCCTTTGATTGTGTATTTTAGGCACCTTAGTTGATATATTACTTTCTTGAGTTTTTTTAGATGCTTGATGATTGGTGTATGAGCTAGAGTAGGGGGAAAACTTGAGAAGCTCAATTAAATCTAAAAGTTGGTTTTTGACTTTAGAATTAAATGTGACTTTGCACACACACACACGCAAGGGATGACGAGATTCGACGTTAAAATCTCTTTAGCAAGGGATGTGCTTGAAATGTTTCTGCTTATGGATCTAGTATGTAATTTTTGAATGATAAGGCTTAAAATCACTTGCATGCTTGTTTAGATTTTACCTATGGTCTTGTTCTTTCTTTGCTTAGGACTAGCAAAGTTTTAAGTTTGGGGAGGTGAAAAGCACCTAAAGTGTGCTTTCTAAGGCTTATATTTTTGTTTAATTTTATTGCTTAAGTGAGCTCTTTGATGCTTTATTTATTTATTTGTAGGAAATGAGTAGGTAGACCGAAACAAACAAAATATGGTGTAAAATGCAGGTGAAAACGACGTTGAAGACTATGAATTTGACGAGGATCAGGTATTAGGTGAGGATGGCAAGGGAGATGATGCTGAAGAGTGTGATGCTAAAATTGAGGAGGATGGCAATTGAGGATATGTCGGTGATGACGCACTGTTTGTTGGCACTAGTTCTACACAACCGGGATGTCTTTGCTTGCGATGCCTATCATTGTGAAAGATCAAATCTTTGGTAAGGACAATGCTGATATCGAGCTTGGACAAATATATCTTTCAAAAGAAGAGCTCGCACACTCATTGTCGCTCTTTGCCATGCGACATAATTTTGAGACTTTGGTCCACAAATCTAAGAAATCTCTGTTGGTTGTTAAGTATAAACATGAGACATGTGAATGGAGGATTAGGGCTTGAAAGCTTAAAGAATCTACCTTTTTTTAAGATAAGTAGGTATATGAATGTGCATACATGTTTTCGTCAACTAATGGACCACGACCACCAGCATGCAAGGAGCAAGGTAATAGGATATTTTATTAAGTCCAGGTACACGAATATTAGTAGGGTGTATAAGTCGAAAGATGTAATGAAAGACATTTGTGAAGAGTATGTGTTAACCCTACTTTCATTTCTAAGCACCTAATCTAATTACGTAATATCGTTCTGGACTTATTTGCTTTCTCTCATGTAGATCGAAGAAAGAAGTGAAGGAAAGCTGAGCATATTTTGGTAAGTTGAATCCTAAATCAAACATGGAATTTATTTTGACATAACAATTAGAATATATATAAGACTTAAGAAGAGTGTCATCGGTCCAACCAAGGTGAAGAGATATTATTATGGATTTTGTGTTATTACAATTATTGTGTAATTATTAATAATGAAGATTTATTTAAAAAAAAAAAAAAAAGAGGAAGAAAGAAATAAGTGGAAGGAAGGAAAGAAAAGAAAAAGAAAAGGAAAAAAGAAAAAAAAATAAAAGAAAGTGGAATGTGGAAGTTGGTGGTTTGGAAAACACCTAACCCGATTTTTGCAGCCGACATTTCTTATTTTTCCAGTCTCAAACCGACTCAAACTTTCCGCTTGGCATCGAGGGGAGGAAGAAAAAGACGACCAAGGTAAATTGGAGTGGAATTCTAGAAGAAATCGTGGTGGAAATTGAAATAGAACCGAGACTAGTTTGGTGTTCGCATAATCTGGGCAAGGTTTGGTATTTGGAGAACAGCAAGTTGAAGAGATCGAGAGGCTGAAAATTGGAGGTTAGTGAGTTAATTCATTTCTTAACAACTTTTGTGAAGGATAGTTGAGCTGAATATGAAGAGAAACAAGTTTAATTATAGGTAGAAGTGATTGATGTAGATTTCTCGAGTGATCGGGAGCAGGGTGAAGTAAAATTGGAATATCCGACGAACGAAGGGAAGATAGACCCTGAAATTTGGAGGTAAGTTAGAAAACTCATTTCTCTACCAGTTTGTAAGAAGAAGAAAATTCGGGCTGGAAATGTACGTTTAGCAGTTAGAAGCGAAGACAATAGCAGAGTGAGACAGGTTTTGCTGGGAAGAGCAGCGATATTGGGCGTGGAGCGAGATGAAATCTCGCTCGGTGTCACTGATCAGTTTTTGTCTCACAAATATTGCTAAGTCTCGCTCGTCTCGCTAGTCTTGTTAGTCAGGTAAATCTCGCTAGTCGACAGTCTCCCTGGTACAGTTTCACTGGTTTCATGGTTTCGTTAGTCTAGTCTCGCTGGTTGCCTGAATCTCACTAGTTAGTGAATTTTGTTGTAAAGTTTGGTTTCGGTAGAGACATGTACATCAATATTTAAGGCGTATTTTCTATTCCAATGGGAATTCTAAGGAATCTAACAAAGGAAACTAAACCATTTCAGGCGGGGAGGAGCTAGGGAAGGCGTATAATCCATTAAGAGCCCGGGACAAGTTGTGAGTGACAATTTTATACAAAATGAGCTTACTTTATACAAAGTTTTCATGATAGACAACTATGATTGGAAGTATGTTTTATGTTTATGCTTTTCACAAGTTTTAATGTGCTATGATGATTATTTGCTTGAAAGAAAGCATGTATTTCCATGTAAGTGCATATTATGTATTTTGCATTGGAAATTATTTGAAGCATGCGGGTTGTTAAATGAATTTTACGAAAGACATGCTATTTATTGACCTATGATTTTATGAATAATGATGATTGATAACGAATTGTGAAGATTTGTGATTTCATAAACTTGTGAATTTTTATTATGTTATCTTCAAAGCACATTGCATTTGAATTATATTTGTGATAGGCTCCCAATGCTGAAGGACTTGGAAAAGGCATATGGGTAACCTGAGTATAGAGATAGCCCCCAATGCTGAAGGACACGGAGAAGGCATGTGGGTGGCCTAAATCTCGTATATGGGACCTGGTACTGAAGGACTCGAAAAGGTATATGGGCAACCTAGGATATGATATCTATGTGCACATTGAGGTATGATTGACGTTATTGTGTTGAGATTACTCCACACAGCTAAGGATATTCGACGATGGGTGTGTCGAGATTATTCCACCCCAACTAAAGTTGTTTTCGATGTTGAGTAGCATTAAGCTCCGCTTCGCTTCAACTAAGGAAATATTTTTGATATGTGTTGAGTTTTCATGATTTTTCAGAAATGAAATATATATGGTTTAATGACGTTAACCAAGCATGATTTGCCAGGATGTGGAAAAGCATTACTTACTAATTTATTATTATCATGATTTGAATACGGTTTTGATTTATTCCTGAATTAAGTAAGGTTTTTCTTGAACATGTTACTCATTGGGCAACCTAGCTCATGTTTTCCTTGTTTTTCTGTTTTCCACGTAGGGAGCGAAACCAGGGTGCTTAGCCTACACAACAACTCGTCTGGGCCTACAACTAATGTCTGAGTACATTATAAATATTTGATCTTAAATATGTGTTGTACATATAAAGGGTTAAAATGTGGGAGTTAGTAAACTGACATAACTTTTAAGTTTGAATGTAAGTTAGAATTTGTATGATAGCTTAACCTTGGTAAACGATTGATGTTCCATCATGGTTTATAACTGCTTATTAGATGTTTGGTCATGGTTTAAGGTTGAATAGGTTGACAATAGGTGCTGTAAGAGGGTTGGTGTCTGCTGTCCTCACATTTTTTCCTAGGTTAAGAGGGTACCTGAGAGGGGGTATGACAGTATGGCATAAGCATTAGTTACAAAAAAGCTTGGCAGTCAAAGGAAAAGGCCTTAATAATGGTTCAAGGTAGGCTCGAGGAGTCCTTTGGCCATTTACATACATATGGTGAAACCTTGAAGGTAATGAACCCTAAGACCTTATATGAGATGAAGCTTGATGCCGGAAAATACTTCAGGTATGTGTTTATGACAATAGGTCTTTGTATTAGGAGTTTTTTAAACTATATGCGACGTGTTTTGATAGTTGACGGGACACATCTATTAGGGAAGTTCAATCGTCTCATGCTCAGCGCAAACTCAATTGATGAGAATGGACATATATACTCGATTTTGTTCGTCGTAGTGGACGGTGAGACGGTTGATGCATGAACGTGGTTCTTTAAGAGGGTCAAGCAGGCCATCGAAGCCATTACAGAACTTGTCATTGTATTAGACAAGAAACTGACCATTGACAAGTCAATCCATAAGGTATTTTCGTCTGCCTTCCATTGCTTTTACATTCACCACCTAAGCCACAACTTGAACAAGCATTTTAAGGAAGAAGATGTGCTCCCTGCATTCTTTCTAGCGAAAAAAGCATACCATGAGACCAGTTTTCGAGTACAATGGGCAAAGATCGTGTAGAGGACTTGCCTAGTACTTAAAGGAGGTTGGCTACGAATTGTGGGCGAGGGCATTTCAGTATGACAAACGATTTGATCAGATGAGAACAAATGCAACTAAGAGCCTGAACGCCATACTGAAGGATGCTTGAACCCTACCAATTACCAAGTTTCTTGATCACATGCAAGGTTTGTTGCAAGATTGGTTTTACTGGCGGCGAAAGGATGCTGCAAGTTGACAGACTATGCTTTCTTCTTATGGAGAGGAAAAATCGCTACGGCAAAATTTCGATCAAGAAGACATGGAATTAAGCCAATTGATTGTTATAACGAAGTAACCGACAATCACCTAGGTGGAGTTGTTGACTTAGAATCGAGGAAGTGTACACGTAGAGAGTTTGATTACTATGAGATTCCTTGCTCACTTGCAATTGCAGCCGCCTAACACTAGAACATCGATCCATATACCCTATGCTCTCCTGCATATCAGATATAGGCTATTTATGAGGGATATGTAGAACCCATTTTTGCAATCAGGCATATGTTAGAGTGGAGGTAGTCGAATGATTATGAAGATATAGAGATCTTCCCACCAATGAGGGTTCCCCAAGTAGGTCATTGTCAGCTGATTCGAATTCTGCCTGTAGATGAGGTTGTTCAAATTCAAAGATGTAAGAGGTGTGGGCAGAGAAGCCACAACCAAAAAATTTGCAAACAACCACTACAGATGACATAGGTTAGGGTTTCATAGCTTCATTTTTTTTGTCACCCCTAAGCATTGTACAAAATATACTTTATATATATATAGTACTTCTAGTTTTTATGTTGCAAGCAAATGTGAACCACTAATGGATGTTACAATACTTCCTGAAATAAGTTAATGCATTATGGGGGTTCTGTGATATTTCCTGTAAGGTCTGCCTGAAGTCAAAGTTTACGGGAAATTTTTCATAAGCATTGACTTTACGAAAAATTTCACAGAATGAAAAACAAATACGATGTTTCTAATGTTCTGTGATATTTCTTGTAAGGGTTGACCAGAGAACATGTACAAGAAATTTCTTGTAAACTTTGGCTTCAATCAAACCTTACGGGAAATAGCACAAAATTGGAAGACCCCTTTTTTGAGCTTCTGTGAGATTTCCCGTAAGAATTGACTAAAGTAAAAAATTACAAGAAATTTCTCATAAACTTTGACTCTCGTCAACCTTTACTGAAAATATCACAAAAGCTTCTTATAGATTTTGTCTTGGGTTAGTGTAGACGCAGGGGATCCAGTGACAATATACTCAAAAAAATTTGCACAGAAAACCCTACAGTCCCCACTTCTCGTTTGTTATGGTACATTTTGTACTTGTTTCACAGTCCATGGTGTAAGTGGGAGTTTTGACCGAGCTGTAGTCACCCCACACTTATGCAGTAGCACTAGAAGGATGGTTCGCATGACCTCCAAGTGTCCTTCCAACTCCAGTCGGATCGTCATCAATCTTAATGAATCCCAAACTAACAACTTATCGGCCCCCAAATTGATCTTTACCAGAACCCAATGGAGGTTGAGTATGTTGTACTGCATGTAGATGGTGTCAATAGTGGCTTAAAGGATGGTGTAGTCTGTACCTTCCCCCATCACATACTTCAACAAGTTGCTGTAATTCTCCCAAGTATACGTTCTTACTTGTTTCGGCTATTTCCTTTCGCTGTACGGTTTACTTGGTTTATGGAAGAAGTTATGTGTCCAGTAAAGTGAAAAAAAATGCAGTTTGTATTAGTTCAGAAACAAGTAATTGAGTAATAGATTAAGATAACAAGTAGAATAACGAATCGTCACAACTTGGTCGCCCATCATGAAACTGTGCGTAAGCTCGTCGTGTGATTTCTCGTAAACCAGTTTGTTACACAAGAACACAACTAATAGATCCATCATCTGTATATGACAAGACGTCGTTATCCAAGTATAAAATGAAAATGAAAAGAAAGAAATAAGAATAATAAAATAAAAAGTTAAAGTAAATTGCTTGATTTCCTTGTCGTCCATGAAGTCATGTGGTCAAAGGAGCTTTATCCACCATCCATTCAGTTTTATTGATAAAATAACCCAACAACGAGGTTTTTCTAGATAAACAAGAGGGTCATCGATCCACTCTTTCATCTGTCATTCGAATGCAATTGGTATGTGGGCCATCGGGTTGTATGCCTTAGTTTTCTTTGACTTCTTCAAACGCAGGTCAGTGTATGGGCTACCCAGTTTCCATGTCTATCGTTGCTTTCACTTTTGAGCAATTTCCTTGATGGGAGTGTTTTTCTTCATGGGTGACGTAATGGGATTTGAATGAAGTATGCCCAACTGTGTAATCAGAATTGGAATATCTTCCAACTTCCCCATCTCTAGCTTCACTACCAATCTATTTAGCTCCCAAATTTCATTTAACCTCTTTGTATCCGCTTCGATAGCCGATCGAAGATTCTTGTAAATAGAAGTTACCACTTGCCTGGGCTGTGACCTGCATGAAAGAAACATTACACTAAGTGTATAACAAATCTATTTACTAAATTACTTAATATTTCACATAACTAACTTGGGAAGTCATTAGGTGGCCAACTGAACTGGGATCTAAAGCCAATACATCGATAGCCTCTGCCTGCTTACTAGATGAGGTAGTGGGGTCCAAGTTGTCATCATTAATGATGTGCATTGTCGGTGTGGGATGAGAGGCGTGAACAGTGACAGTTTCTGACTAAGTGGCAGTATCTGGCTTAATGCTAGTATCTGACTAAGAGGCAGTCTATGGCTAAGAGGTAGTCGTTGGCGAAGTGGTAGTCTTTGCAAGAGCACCAGCATAAAAAATGCCTTGATTGTTAATTGAATGAATGTCAGGATCTGTAATGTCCACATGTTGATAGCTGCTCTGATCCTCAATCAGCCCAATATAAGTCATAATAAACACACTCATACTGTCATTGCATTGTTGATCTACAACTTCAACTAAAGTTTATGCATTAGATGCTCTACCTTTATTTTCCACATGCCCTGATCCTTCACCTAGCATGCTGATGTGCTCCAGATCGACATGACCACTCAAGCTATCAGTCTCAGATGTCATGCCGTCACTCCTATTCCTGCCTTCTCCATCTTTATTTTGAGATCCACCAAACAGTGGAATCTCAACTATTTACCCTGCAACATGTGAATAAATAAGACTTTGGCTAACATAAAATATATAACACACGAATAAGGAACTTAAATGTAAGTCAGAACATACCTCTGTGAGTTCTCTAAGGTAGCCCATGATTGCTGACAGGTCTCGTTTGACGTCAGCGAACCAAACCTCATAGTGGTGAACTCTAATCTAATGGTTGCGAAATCTGACCTCACTTTGGTCTCAAACTACTCCAATTCGTCTAAATTCATCAGTCATATGGGGACTGCTCACGTGACCATCACCTACAGTCTCGTCCCTCGCCACCTCCTTATCATGGCTCTTCTCATCACGATGTGACGATCATCCATTTGACCCTCGGGCCCATCATTAGGGAGCCCTATTGTTGACAGATAAAATAAGTCCTCGGCAACGGCGCCAAAAATTTGTTGTGCTTGCAACAGATTTGAAATCCAAAACTTGCTGCTGCGTCTATCTATTATTATTAAGCTTCCTATGCGTTTAACATACTATGCATTGAACATGCTTAATGTTATGCATTTATGATCTGTCAAGTTTTCCTATTCGTAACCCAAGTATAAGCAAAGAAATAGGTATACTCGGTGAGTCCAAGGTCGAACACAGGGACTATGCTGATTCTGTAATTAATTGGATTATTTGAGTTGGAGTGGTAACCAAAAATAGTTGAGAAGGATGCGTCTAACTAAAGAAAGCAATAACATGTACACTAGATTAAAATGTGGTAAATAGTAAGGTATGCGACACAGCAAAGTCAGCTAATTGAATTGTATGAATGAGTAAAAACAAGGTTGGGGTTGGTTAACATCTAAAATCAGAAATGCATGGTGATAGTCTATTCATACTTGCGACTCTTCTCCCGGTTGTCAGCCGCTATGCATTATATGTCTATACTGCATAGGAGAGTGTTAAGTACCAAGGTTATTCCTATGTCTAGGTAACACTTCTTAGCCTTGTCAATTGAGTTCCACAATCACGTACCCTCTCGAGTAGTCTGATTATTACTACTTATATCGATTAGCTAGATGGACATAAGCACCGGATTAAGATTACAATTGACAAGATACAATAGTTACACTATGGGTCTTATTTAGATGCTAACGCAACCCGTGACCCTTGAAAGATTAGCTACTCATGGATTCAAAGTAATAAACGGAAAGTGTAGAGAAATGGATAGAAATGGAAGAATTGTAGATTAATGAACGGAATACAATTTTAGACAGCTCAATGTCTTGACACAAATCTAAAATCACAACTAGAAAAAGAGATAGAAAGCAGGAAAGCGTTTCAATGTCTTGAGTCACTGGAATGGAAGCGTGAGATCTGCTGTGAAGTGGTTGGGCGGAGGGAAGACTCTTCTCTCTCGAGCTATTCGTCTCCGGTTGTCTTCTGGAGAGAACTTTGCTGTCACTTAGGAATTCTTCCGAGAATCAACAACCCTTTTTCAGCTTGTAGGTCTGCCCTTTTATAGAGGCTGCGTTCGTAATCAGTGGCAAATCTGCGTGATTGGAGGAAATTGATGTCGTGCGTCTATCTCGCCTAATTGCGTAATTCTCCTTCAATTTAGATCCACCACTTTAGCCACGAATTATGCATGTCAATCTTTCGACAATCTTTCAAGATTCTGATCTGATTTTCTGCTGCCTTGCGTTTCTAGTTGTTATGTGTCCATGGAGAATTTAGGTTCATGCATTCACTTATGTTGATGCATCCATATGTTCTAACTCATCATCCTGCATTGAGCGGTTGTCAGCGCATCCACAGGTTGCTTGCGTTCCTGCGTTAAAACATGCGTTTTGGCTCAAAAAGCTATAAAATACTTATCTTCTTCAATTTACAAGAGTGGAATGCATAGGAAGATTTATCAATAGAATTCAACACAAATTACCGCATGATTCTCTATTTTTCTAAGAGAAAGGCTGTAATAACTTGTATTTCTACAAGTTATCAAGCCCCTTGTCGTGAACATTCTCTTAATCTGCCTCCTCGTGGACAGGAGCCTCCTCGTCACGATATCTACTTGACCCTCATGATTTTCCTGGATAGGGGCCTCCTCGTGACGTTTAGTGTCGTGCAGTAGAAATGCTAGTAGGCCGAAGTTGATAATATCAGGCAACAAAGCACATGCCCCAATTTCCTGTCATATATACTCCATATGAGCCACCTCCCTCGCACTGGCTACCATCCTCGTGGTAATTATATACCTTGCCTGCATATCACACCAATTGAACTATATAATTAGTAGCGAAACATGGAGAAGGAAATAATTAGAAGCCATTTGTTTTACTTACCTTGTTTGAATCGTAGATATCCCTGTGGAGGATGTTCTATGGCATGGAAGTATTGCACACCCACTGAGACAGCTTTGGAATTGTCGTCTTACTGGCACGAATAGCAACTAGGTTCATAAGAGACGAAATCGTCTCACATGCCACACCAAAAACAATTGTTAAGTTTAGTACAAGAAAATAAATACCAACTGATCTAATAAGAAAATAAATGAAAAATGTTTATCTAACTTGGAAGGCAATAAGGAAACTGTATAGGGTGTATATTGTAGTCTCTGTGGGGTTGCCATGTTTGATTGCATGGGGCAAAACTCTCTTCAAGCTGGTGATTGTCTTACTGAAATTGACCCCACTCCAATCATAATTACAAAATACCTCCTAATCATCCACTAGTCTTAGGAGCTTCTGGTCAAATTTCTGTTTATTCTCCCTCCCCATCATCACACAGTTGCTTTAGACTATTTCTTATTTGTTTTGTTTTCAAAGTATAACCTTAAAAACCTACTCTTGGGTTCATTGCACTTTGTACATTCGTCATCCTAACCCTAAACCCAGTTATGAGGGCAAACTCGTAGTTGCCAAACCATACTCTATTCCCAAAAAAGTTAAACGAAAGTACGTCCGATCTCTCATTTATGACCACCCTAAGAAGTAGGTGGTGTATAAACTAGCCATTAAGGAAGGTTACAGTCTATGATGGGTCCAAAAATGGTTTGCCTAAACATATCTAACTGGACCCTAGTTAACTTCCTCAAAATTTCATCCCAAGTGTGAACTAAATGACTATAGGATGTCAACTGTGTTTTAAAGTAGTTGTTAGGTAAGATTCTTGGCAACATTAAATACCTACATATATTGCATAATACAGCGTATGAACATGGGAATTGGTATTAAGGATGGGACCTACATACAAATTTTGGAGTTTCTGTCATTTTTCTTGTAAGGACTTATTTGAAAAGCTTTTGGGAAAAATGATAGAATGCCCAAACTTCTTGAAAGTATTGAACCTACCAGGAAATTTTACATTATGTGACTTTTCCCGTAAAATCTTGTTGGAAACCTTACGGGAAAAGCGATAGAATGCCAATATTTCCCCAAAGTTTCGAACCTACTAGAAAATTTTGCATTTTGTGACTTTTCTTGTAAAGTTTTGTAGGAAACCTTATGAAAAAAATGACAGAATGCAAATATTTCTTGGTAGGTTCAAAACATTCGGGAAATTTGGCCATTCTATCATTTTTCCCGTAAGGTTTCACAACTTATGGGAAAAATATAATTTACGGGAAAAAATGACAGATTGCATAACCAGACATTATTTTTTTTTTTCGATTTTAGAAATTTCCTACACATATTAATGGATGTCTAACAAAAATTCATCATCCCATTTTTTTTTACCAAGAAATATTCAACAACCTAAAAACTTTTGTTTTCCTACACATATATGGTTGTCCTTGTGGTTTTTTTTTTTCCCCCAAAAATCGCGTCATATGAGGTGGTATTTTACCAGAAATCACAAAAATTAGATAGTACTGTAAAAAAAAAAAAATCATTGAAATGGACTCTAGACAAAGTACATTTGTAGAAATTGAAGGTATTGTGTAGAATCCAACGAACGAATGGAGATATGGCCACAATCAAGAAGATTCAACTATTTTTGAGAAGAAGACAAGGGTTTTGAGGACTTGGGGAAGAAGACGAGGAGGGTTTGAGGGTTTATGGAAGAAGGTGATGGTTTGAGGGAAGAAGACAAGGGATTCGGGAAATGGATAAAGAAAGGGAAAACTTTTGGGATACTATTAAAGGGGTAAAGGGGAAAGTTAAATTTCAACTGTTGGGATGATGAATCGATTTTCAAAAAACTATATAAAAGGTAAACGGGAAAGTAGAATTTGAACCGTTGGGTTGGTGAATAGGTTATTGGGAAGGCAAACATAGTTAAAAGGGAAACAAAAGTAAATTGAGGGTATTACGGACTTTTCACTCTATAGGGCCCACCTCTGAAAATCTGAAAAGTTGAAAATGAGGTTAGAAAAAGAAGTTTTTAAAAAAGAGGTTACTTTTGTTACCTAAAAATCTATTTGGGTAGAAAATAGCAATTTCCCATTATTGTCATTCCCTTCGACAGACTTATTGGGGTGAAACTATAGGGTCTAAAATGAAGGGTCACACTTACGAAAATCATTACGCAAGTTAATGTTTTCTTGACCGAATGAATAGTAACTAATCATTATAGGAATAAGAGTTGAGAATGTCTCAATCAAGTGAAGGAATAATTGACCACCCTTCGGTGGCGCTGGTTCTAAATCACTACAGTATCATAACAATATAAATTTTAAATTAATAAATCTATAAGGTTTATTTTTAATTTCTATGCTAAAATTGAATTGATAATTGAATGTGTATTGTCAAATAGCATATTATATATATTTTAAAGTTATGTCAATTTCTCTCACGGTTTTTAATTTTTTTTATCATTGACATAAGTCAAAATTTGATGAATAATACTGCTTGGAAAAGTAACATCGTCGCTATATGGTAGTGTAATTATTTGAAATTTGTTTTTGAATTTAGAAATGTTCTTAATATTATGTTGCCAATTCTTGACTCGTTCATGAATTATGTGATTAATGAATCATATGTCAGGAGATTGCTTAAATTTATTTCCTAATTGACATATTACATGTCTAGATTAAAAGATAAAAAACATGACAGATTTACACTTAGATAGTTGAATGAGAATAAAGGTAGATCTTATTTACTAAATTCATGGTGGAGAATAAAGATTTACACTTAGATAGTTGAATGTCCACTATCACATTTTTCTTCAGTAAAATCAAGTTGTATTTCTTGGATAATACTTAATTAACTTCTACAAGTTGAAAGCCAGAAGCTCATCTCAGTTAAAGTAATGGGGGACATTAAGATGTCATTGCTTATTTATGCTGAAAATAGTGTTTTTATCACCATATGAGAAATTCAATTTCTCCAAATTTTATTACAGTATAATTCATAGAATATGAATGGTTTTAGTAATGAAGCATGTTTTCAAAAGATGTTTGAAAATATGTTCAACCTTAATAAGTACAATTTTTTGTGTGTTAAAAATTAACAAATCTGATCACTATTTTGAGGAATTGAGGATGAATGAATCCAGAAAGAAAGACAAACTCTTTTCTCCTAAAACGATACTTGTCTTTGATAATTAAAATTGAAGATAATCATCAATTTTAAGGACTGTTACAACTCTAAAGGTTAGAGTTAAATTACTTTACCTATCAAATGATCTTGCTTTCCATGCAAGATAGTCATTGAAAGTTATTAGATAACGTTACTTGACCAAAGAACATGTTAGGATTATACATTCTAACTTAAATGGTCTAGTGAATGTAAGAGTAAGTCTGATATCCTAAATATGTCATTAATGTGATTAATGAATATTGATGAGTAAAAGTATCTTAATCTAATGCAATTAAGTCTCATTTTCTTTTTAATGGTCAAAAGAAATTAGACTAAAGTTTAAATCATTTAGGCAAGTCTACTATTGAAGGAATTGAATTCCTTTAGCGGAAGCGCATGAATGCACGTGCCAATGTAATTCGCTTTGGATACTCGAAAAATAGAGAAATAATACAAAAAACATGATAAACATTAACTTTATGTACAACATGCTTTAAGGGAAAAGCAAGAGAAGAACCTACGCTTGAAGATTGTCTTCTTGGGATATCTTTCTTCTTTGTGCAAATTCACTAACATGAAACTCTCTCTAAATCTCAACATACAACAAGAACTTGAGCAAGAACCAAGACACTGCCATCGGAACTTTCTTGCTGTTCTCTGGATAATAATATAGGATTGTGGGATCCTCTTGGGTATTGGGAAGAATTTGAGAGAGAAAATATTTTAGAGAGATTTGCAGAGAGCTTTTCCTTTTTTTAGATCAATAATCACGCACTATGTTTTATCTACTTTTTGTGTTTATGTGAGAGAGTGGATGGAGGGGAAGTCACAACTCCCCTCTACTAACACGTAGAATAACTCCCTTTTTAATTTAATTTAATTTAAATTATATATTAAATCAAATTTAATATATGATTAAATAACTATTTGTCACACCCTTTCCTAAGTTACCCCTTTCAACCTATGGAAAGATGTGAAAATAGTAAGCATTGACCCTTTTATGACACTCACTAACCATCCTGTCTTCCTATGTACTTGATAGAATAGTATAACCATGATACATGTACCTGATAGAATAGTATAACCATGTTACAATATAACCTCCTGCTCATACATAGACATTCACATAAGTACAATAGATAATATACACATCCACTCTTATAATCAGCTACACTTATTTACAACTAAGATCTCATCCCATACTAAAATGTACATAAACGACTTGAGTCTCAAAACATGCAGAAGTCTACTAAATAAACAGGAGTTTGCAGCATAACGAGACGAGGCTGGATAGGCTAAGCACCGTGAACTCGTTCTCTACCTAAGAGATAGAAAAGAGAAGAAAACTGTGAGCTGGGAGGCCTAATGAGTGACAATATTTAAATAAACTTGAAATAATAAACATTGATCATGTAAAAATTGTAGCTAGAAATCAATGAGAACATAGCATGCTTAAATATCATTGAAACAAAGAAACTTGTACCCTTTAAACCTTAGTTGAGGTAGAGCAAGCTCGATACTCTCAACGTCGAAAACAATCTTTAGCTGATATAAAGTAATCTCAATACAATCATCGCCACACACTCTCCTACGTGCACATAGAAATGCCCTAAAGGGCACCCCGACACACGACCTAACGCCCTTTGTGTGCCAAAGTGGGTCCCAAAGACCTTACATAGTGGCCTGCCCAAATACCTTCTCCTTGTCCTTCAGTATCGTGTCCCATACTTATTAATATAAGGGTACATTCATGCACTTGAGATAAAACTTGCTTATCGAATAATTAAACATAAGCATAGATAACTTCCTTTCGTAAACATTTAACTTCAAAGCTAGTTAAACATACTTAGCATAGCTTTAAATCAAAGATAAGAACATGCTTTCAAGGTAAAACATTTACTTAAGAAAAGCATTAAAGAAAGCATCAACACATTTTATTTTTAAAAACATTGTCACTCGCTCCCTTTTGCTAAACCTTAACAGATTGTAAGCTTTCCACACTTCTTGTTTGACCAGAAATGTAGGTTTACTTCCTTTGGTTAGACTCTTTTTAGATTTCCCTAAATCTTAGCTTAAGCCATTTATATCTTTAGATCAAATTCACACTTGAAACAACACACCAACACCAACCGAAATAGGCAACGTTTTAAGATGTAACTAGGCGTGCAACTTGGTTGGACATGGCACTTGCACTCGCCCACGGCTATGGTCGCTCACACACATGGCACTGTACAGGCACAAGCCCTGTGTGGCAACTCCCGCACACACCCGCACAGTCACACGGGCATGCCACTAGGCGTCGACCATACATACACACACACCCAGTGTCGACAACGAATAGGTCACTGGATGTCGATCTCCTACATGGGCTGGGCATCTAGCTTACCGGCATCCACGGTCAGCCCCTTACACTATGCATGCCACTGTCTTACTTTTGCCGCATATACTCTGTGCCACTCACGCGCCTCACTGTTAGCTCGCATAGGAATGCAAAACATTAAACTAACCTCTAAACAGGCATTGCACCACTTGAACCATCGACAACCCCTTCACGCCAACCTTCTTTAACCCCTAGTCGACAGTCACTTGATGGCCCTTAAAATTCAACCTACATTTCCAGCAACCAAAATTAACATTTCTAACCAATTTTATTTCTAATTCTTTCCACATACCTTTAAATCAATCTTTTAACTAACTTACCTCTAAATTTGGTCCTCTAATTCTTCCTCAATAGGCCAGAATCCTCCAACATCGCTCCTTGCTCGATTGTACCCGAGTGATTGAACACCCTTGCCTCTCCTCGAATTCCAACAACTTCCTGTTTAAATTCTTCTCCGGCAGCCCTTACACATAAATTATACAGATGAATGAAGACTTTGGTCAGAAAAACTCTTCTTTGGCTCGAGTGAAATGAGCAAATTGAGTCACTCTTTGCAAGCTTCTATTTATACTTCCTCACGATAGCATCATGCAACACCTTGTGGTGCCACCTCCTACTTCCAATTTTAATAAGTCTTCTTAGTTTGCCACCTAATTATTCTTAAATTAATTTATAAAGGTAATTAAGCAAAAATTAAAAGAAACTTGGGCACCTACCTCTAGGTAAATCCTTTCAACGCCTAGTATACTATTTTAGAGGTTCTTCACTAGCTTTCAATGCTCATTTCACTTAGACTTCCTCAACGTCCACTTCTTCCTCTTGCTACCTCAATGCCTACTTCCTCTAGGCTTTGACAAGCCCTTGTCGCATGGTTTAGTATGACTTCAACACTCGGCAAGCCTTCACCAAAATTTTACACCCAATTGCTTAGGTCCAAACCATATCCTCGTCGCCCAACTTTTATTTCACGCCCATCAAGCTTCTTCTTTTCCACACATCACTTGTACCTAACATTGCAAAATTTGGCTAAGTCCACAAGCTATATTTCAACTACTTTAACTTAAGCAAGACAAAGAATGAGTTAGGGCTTACAAATTACCACCTCCTTATAAGAATTTCGTCCTCGAAATTAAGTTGTTGGTGTTACAAACAAATCAGGGTACTTGTTGATCATGTGATCCTTGCTCTCCCAAATGGCTTTTTCAATGCCATGGTTCCTCCATAATACCTTCATTAAAGGTATTTTTTTACTTCTTAATACTTGTTCCTTTTCATCTAAGATTTGTATCGGCTCCTCTTCATATGACAAATCCTCTTTGAGTTGGATTGGTTGTTGAAAAGTGCTTGAAAAGTGCTTTCTATTCTCTCAAATTAAGGGAGTTTATATTAGATTTCACTTGTTTGCTAGTGGTTTTCAGGTTAACATAAGGAAAGTTAGAAGAAAAGACCAAAAGATCAAAACCGAGCAAGAACACAGCGAACAAGAGATGAAAAACTCAATATTTAATTGGGGTAGCACCGCGACGCTAAAACCTGAGAGCAGGTCTACGCATCACAGATGCAATGCCACAATGCTTTCTTTCCATAATTGGCAGTGCCGCAATGCTAGTTTTCTTTTTTTTTTTTTTTTTGTAAAAATTGTATTTTTGAAAAGTTTTCTTGGGCGGCCAACTCTATAAATTTGGGGGTTTCTAGCAGCCCTAATGATCAACAAAAGCACAAAATTACAGACCAAAAGAGTCACGAAAAGGAGAGAATTGAGTGAGAGTTCATAAAAGAGTTCAAAGAGTGAGTTAGTTGCAAGGAAGAGAAAAAGAGTTCAAGAGAGTCATGGTGTCGTTCGAGTTCCAACGTGAGAGCCAAGGAGACTGTGACGGTGCTACCTCAATCAAGAGCCCTTTTTCAGTAGAGTTTCCCTTTCTTTACACTCTTTCTTTGTTTGTATTGTTTGAACCTGTTACTTTAAGCTATGAGTGGCTAAGCTCTTTAGTTTTAGGGTTTTGATGAATTGTTTATGAATTCATGTTGATATTGTAGACTTTCATGGTTTTGTTGGAATGATTATGCTTTTCATTGTTATTGTGTTTAATTCTTGTGGATTGACCATCTTCACATGTTAGGTTAGATGTATGATTGAGAGATTGTATGTTTAACTTGATTCATAACAATGAATTGTTGTTAATCTATCACGACAGTAGTTAGGTTGACAATTAAAGTTGTTAAAGACTATTCTTAATGTCATGTAAGTTGTATTGGTTTCAAGAGATTAGTAATCAATCGAGTTGCATGAGAAAGGGTTGTTTTTGAGAGAAAATAACTTGGAATTAAGTTTTTAGACTTAGGCATATGAATTACAATAAAATCTATGAATTCTATAATATTGCATGATGAAATAAACAAGGATTCATTACCCTAGAAGTCTCTTTGACTCTTGTGTTTCCCACTTTATTACTTTCCTTATTTAGTTCATATTTTCCATAATTCACAAATTAAATTCCTATCCTCAAATAAAATTGATTTGATTCTAGAATAGTGAAGTAACTTTAACCTTCGAAATTGGAACCTCAGTGGAACAATATTCGGACTTTACCGTTTTATATTATAACTTGACCCGTACACTTGCGGTTAACACTCAAAGTGGCACAATCAGTTGTACTTCAAGCACATGAGTCAGATCTGGAATATACTTCCTCAACACAGATGCATGAAATACATTATGGATTTTTGACATATCCATTGGTAAAGCCAATCGATATGCAGCTGGTCCAACTCGTTCTAAAACCTTGTAAGGCCTAATATACCTTGACTCTGCTTCCTTTTCTTCCAAATCATAAAATCCCTTTCCAAGGCAATAGTTTAAGAAATACTTTATCACCCACACTAAACTCCAATTTTCTTTTCCGATTATCAGCATAACTTTTTTGTTTATCTTGAGCCATCTTTAGATTCTCCTTAATCAACTTAACTTTCTCCATTGTTTCTTGTACAATCTTTGGTTTGATCATCTTTCTCTCACCAACTTCATTCCAACATATTGGTATTCTACACTGTCTTCCATATAAAGCTATATAGGGAGCTACACCAATACTAACTTGGTAGTTATTATTATATGCAAACTCCATAAACGATAGATGTGCATCCCAGCTTCCTTTAAACTGCAATGCACAGGCTCGTAACATGTCTTCTAGAGTATGAATGGTCATTTCCGACTGTCCATCAGTCTGAAGATGAAAAGTTGTACTAAACTGTAACTTGTTTCCAAGAACTTACTACAAACTAGTCTAGAACTTAAAAGTAAACCTCGGATCTCAATCAAATACAATCATCGCTGGAACTTCGTACTAGCTTACTATCTTATCCACATATAACTGTGCCAACTTGTCCATAGTATAGGAGGCCTTAATAGGTAGAAAACATGTTGTCTTGGTAAGCTTGTCTACTATCACCTAAATGCCATCAGCACCAATGGAGTTCGTGGTAAACCAAACAAGAAATTCATTGTCACATGTTCCCATTTCCATTCATGAACAGGGAGTGGATTCAGTAATCCTGCAGGTCTCTAGCGTTCAAGCTTAACCTGCTGATAAAGCAAACATTTAGCTACAAACTCAACTATTTCCCGCTTCATACCTAGCCACTAGTAATGTTCTCTTAAGGTTTCATACATCTTGGTGTACTTCCAGGATGCTTAACATAAGCTGAATTATGTGCTTCTTCTAGTATGGTCTTCTTAATACTTGGGTCATCTGGTACATAAACTCTTCCATGCTTCAATAGTGTTCTATCAGATCTCAACTCATAATTTGTATTTTGCTGAGCCTTTACCTCTTCTACCAGTCTTCTAAATACCGGATCTTCTAATTGTTTCTCTATTATTTCATCAATCATCTTAGGTCTCATCTGGAAGTGCGCTAAAAGACTTCCGAACTTGCCTATCGCTAAAGTAGCAGAACAATTTCTAAATTCCTTGAGTAAGGTAGCCACAATAACATTGAGAGAACCTTGAGAGCATCCACTATGTTCGCTTTACCTGAATGATACTCAATCATACAATCATAATCCTTGATTAACTCCAACCACCTCTTTTGTCTCATGTTTAACTCCTGATCAAAGATATACTTCAAACTCTTATGATCTGTACATATATGACACTTCTCATCAAACAGATAATGTTGCCATATCTTTAGAGCCAACACTACTGCTGCCAACTCTAGGTCATGAATGGGATAGTTAATCTCATATGGTATTCATTGTCTTGAAGCATAGGCTATCACCTTCCCTTCTTGCATAAGTACACAACCTAATCCCTGTCGAGACGCATCACAATAAACTTCAAACTCTTTTCTTCATACTTGAAGTGTTAACATAAGTGTTGTCACCAACCTCCTCTTCAATTCTTGAAAAATTTGCTCATAGCTGTCTTTCATTTCAAATTTAGTATTCTTCTTCGTCAAACTTGTGAGTGTTAGTGCTATCTTTGAGAATCCCTCAACGAACGGTCTGTAATAACCAACTAACCCCAGGAAACTACAAACTCCCCTCACTGTCTTGGATCATTCCCATTTCATGATAGCTTCAGTCTTCTAAGGATCAACACTCACACTTGCCAATGAAACAACATGACCTAAGAACACTACTTGATCCAACCAGAATTCACATTTGCTGAACTTAGCATACAACTTTCGTTCACACAAAGTCTATAACACAATTATGAGATGTTCAACATGTTTCTCCTTGTCACTTGAATACACTAGAATATCATCAATGAATACTATCATGAACTGATCGAGATAGGGATGGAATATCCGATTCATAAGATCCATGAACGTAGCTGCTGCATTCGTCAAACCAAACGACATCCTTAGGAACTCGTAATACCCATAACTGGTCCTAAATGCTATCTTCAGAACATCAGACTCTCTAACCTTCAACTGATGATACTCTGATCGCAAATCAAACTTTAAGAACACAGAAGCTTCTCTAAGCTTATCAATCAAACTTTAAGTTTACGGGTCAAGTTATAATATAAGACGGTGAAGTTCGAATATCGTTCCATTGGAGATCAAATTATGAAGCATTAAGTAACTTAGCTCTAGAGTTGAATCAATTTTATTTGAGGATTGGAATTAATATTGTGAGTTAAGGAAAATATAAACCAAATAAGGAAAGTAATAAAGTGAGAAACACAAGAGTCAAAGAGAGTTCTAGGGTAATGAATCCTTGTTTATTTCATCATGCAATATTATAGATTTCATGGATTTTATTGTCGTTCATATGCCTAAGTCTAGAAACTAAATTCCAAGTTATTTTGTCTAAAAAACAACCCTTTCTCATGCAACTCGATGGATTACTAATCTCTTGAAACCAACACAAATTACATGGCATTAAGAATAGTCTTTAGCAACTTTTATTGTCAACCTAACTACTCTCGTGATAGATTAACAACAATTCATTGTTATAGATCAAGTTAAACATATAATCTCTCAATCATACATCTAACCTAACATGTGAAGATGGCCAATCCACAAGAATTAAACTCAACAACAATGAAAAGCATAATCATTCCAACAAAACCATGAGAGTCTACAATATTAACATAAATTCACAAACAATTCATCAAAACCCTAAAACTAAAGAGTTTAGCCACTTATAGCTTGAAACAACATATTTAAACAAAATAAACAAAGAAATAGTGTAAAGAAAGGGAAACTCTACTAAAATGAGGCTCTTGATTGAGGTAGCACCGTCACGATCTCCTTGGCTCTCACGTCGGAATTCGAATGGCAGCACGACTATCTCGAACTCTTTTCCTCTTCCTTGCAACTAACTCACTCTTTGAACTCTTTTATGAACTTTCACTCAATTCTCTCCTTCTTGTGACTCTTTTGGTCTGTAATTTCGTGCTTTGAATGCTTATTAGGGCTGCTGGAAACCCCAAAATTTATAGAGTATTCCACTCAAAAAATCTTTCCAAAAATAGATTTTTTCATTTATGGTAACCTGGTGTCGTGACTCTAGTCTATAGCCCCGTGGCGCTATTGAAATTTTGAAGATGGCGTCGCGGCACTGCGGCATATTTTTGCATAGACCCTCTCGGATTTTAGCGCCGCGGCGCTGCCCCAATTATAGCAACTTTGTAATTTTCTTCTCTTTTTCGTCGTATTCTTGCTCAGTTTTGATCTTTTGGTCTTTTCTTCTAATTTTCCTCATTTCAACCTGAAAACCACTGGCAAACAAGTGAAATCTAATATAAACTTCCTTAATTTGAGAGAATTGAAAGCACTTTTCAAGTGTTTATTAAGACCAAGGATACCTTGACGGTGCTTCCTCAATCACGAAGCCTATTTTTTGTAGAGTTTTTCTTTCTTTACACTCTTTCTTTGTTTATATTATGAACATGTGCCTTGAAGCTACGAGTGGCTAAACTCTTTAGTTTTAGGGTTTTGATGAATTGTTTATGAAGTTATGTTGATAATGTAGACTCTTCATGGTTTTGTTGTAATGATTATGTTTCTCTTTGTTATTGTGTTTAAATTCTTGTTGATTGGCCATCCTTGAATGTTAGGTTATATGTATGGTTGAGAGATTGTGTGTCTACTTAGATCTATAACAAAGAATTATTGTTAATGTATCATGAAAATAGTTAAGTTAACAATAAAAGTTGCTAAAGACTACTCTTAATGCCATGTAATTTGTATTGATTTCAAAAAACTAGTGATCAATTGAGTTGCATGAGAATATGTTGTTCTTTTAGAGAGAACAACTTGGATTTATGTTTCTAGACTTAAGCATAAGAATTGCGATGAAATCCATGAACCCTAGAATATTGCATAATGGAGTAAACAAGAATTCTTTACCCTAGAACTCTCTTTGACTCTTGTGTTTCTTATTATTTGCTTTCCTTTTTAGTTTTCCTAACATCACAACTTAAATTCCAATCCTCAAATAAAATTGATTCAATTCTAGAATAGCTAAGTAATTTAAACCTTCACAATTGGATCCTCAGTGGAACGATATTCGGACTTAACCGTCTTATATTATAACTTGACCCATACACTTGCGGTTCACATGGAAAGTCTGCATCATGTTTTTGGCATCATTTTCGGGGATCCAAAGAATGGTTTTTATTGCTTAATATTCATTAGAATTGATAGATCTTAATTTGAGGTGTATATTATTTGGTTGATTATCTTGTCGGTTTATGCCTCGTGATGATACTAACCTTTTCCCTCTTGATCCCGAGATTGAAAGGACGTGTAGAAGAAATCTAAGGGTTTAACACAATCATACCGAGGAGATGGAGGAGAAGATACCTAAGGCAATTCGAGATTACTTTCAACCGACACTACCGGCAAATCAACCCGACATTATGAATGTGCTCATCAATGTCAACAACTTTGAGTTAAAACCGGGGTTGATTCAAATGGCTAGAGAGCTAGCCTTTAGAGGAAGAACAAATGAATATCCTCACAAGCACTTATGGTCTTTCTTAGAGATACGATAAAGATGAATGGTGTTTCTAACGATGCTATAAAACTAAGACTTTTTCCTTTCTCTTTACAAGACCCAGGAAAGGATTGGTTGGAAACCATACCTCCGGATAGTATCACTACGTGGGAGATCTTAGCTCAAGCTTTCTTGAACAAATATTTTCTACCGGCTAAGTCTCAAAGGCTAAGGACAGAGATTGGAACATTCCGCCAACTTGAGGATGAACAATTATATGAGGCTTGGGAAGGGTATAAGAATTTCTTGAGATGGTGCCCTTAACATGGCTATCTGGATTGGTTGCAAATTCAACTCTTCTACAATGGATTGTCAAGTTCAACCAAATCATCTTAGATGCAACCGTCGGAGGCTCAATTTTCTCTATGAATGCTCAAGAGGCCTATACCATACTAGAAGACTTGGCCACTATATCGTACAATTGGCCATGTGAACGGTCTTCTCCAATCATCCCAAAAGCCACAGGAGTATATGAGGTGGACGAGGTAAAATCTCTAAAAGCTCAATTGGCTTCTCTCACTAATGGTTTGTCTAAATTGTCTCAAGGAAGCCAAGCCCAAGCAAGTCCACCATCCATAGCTTCCCTTGCATCCATGGCAAATCAACAAGAGCCAAGTTTGTTAGAGGTGGCCAATTATGTGGATAGAGGACAATACCGAGGTTAGCGACAACTCCCAACTCACTATCATCCTAACTTGAGGAATCATGAGAATTTCTCATATGCCAACAACAAGAATGTGTTGGAAGCACCTCAAGGATTCCATGGAGTGGGGAATGCAAAGATATCATCATTGGAGGACATAATGCTTGACTCTGTCAAAGAGTCAAGATCGAGGACGACCACATTGGAGAGTTCGGTCCAAGCTATTGCAAGCATCGTTCAAAGCCAAGGTAAGGCAATTCACAGCTTGGAGGTTCAACTTAGTCAAATGGCCACTGTTGGGTGTATGTCCTAAAAACTCATAGTTTTTGTAAATAAATGAATTTTAGTACATATGAAGTTATTCAAGTGAATTAATTATTTATTAACTCTAAATCAAATTAAACTACGAACCTTTGGCTATTATCATGAGTATTTAGACTTTATGTGGAGACATAAACAGGATCAAGATTCGAGTAAGTAGCCTAAATAAGTCTATAGTACATGGATCAGGTTGGGTACCTCTTCTTGGAGACACTATTGAATACGACCCACTTTATGATTGTTACAAATGTTGTAAGGTGTCATAAATGAAGTGATCCTGATTTGTTCATGTAGAGACATGTGAGCGGGGGTATTCTACGTAATAAGATTGTGTAAGACTGACCCTGAAATAATCATTGTTACGTATTAACATCGTTTACGATGACCATTGATTAATTTCACTTATCGATGACCTAGATAACTTGATCTGAATCCTGAGCTATCTATGAACTCCTGTTTATTTAGAATTATCCCTTGATCTGCATATGTGAGAGTAAGCTCAATAGCACTGTTCAACATTCCTCCAATTTCAGGGATAAGATCGGGTAGATAGCTGGGACATAGGATTTGCAAGACGAAATTCACTCCTACCCAACTTAGGGATAGTAGAGAGGTTGTTCTCTTAAGTATTGTTCCCAGGACTTGAACAAGGGGCCCCATCCTCTCACTTGCCTGAGAGGGAATGGATTTAGTGATTAGATCCTAAATCAATTGTTCATTAGAGGGACAATGGTACTTAAGGAGAAAAGATGTAACTGAGAGGTAAATCAGTATTTGACCTAGCTAAAGTTATGAACGACTTGTGAAGGATTGACTTATCGATGACGGTTATATCAAATGGACACAAATATATCTACAGTGAGGAGAGTGCAGCTACGGGCTTTAGTGGAGTGTCCCATTAGTTAATGAATGTTGGTTAACTTGGTTAAAGAGTTTGGCCGGTTGTCAAATTTTGATTCAATTGGATTGTATGTTATTCTTTAATAAATAGAGATGATTTTGACATAAAAATGGTTAAGAATTTTGTGAAATTAAAGGGTTAATTTTGCAAAATTCCATCAATTGTTCATCTTCTTCCCAACCTTCATTCCTTCTCAAATTCACCACAAATTTGGATCCCACTATCCAATCTAAGCCTAGAGAATAGTAGAGAAGACTCTTGTGGTGGTCTACAACCAAGTGTGTTGAAATTCATCAAGAATTGAAGGAGTATTTGGAGCTTCAAGGGTAAGTGTTCTTGAAACTTTGGTTTTTCTTTTTAATTGCATGTTTAATCCTCTAAATTGAGCATCTTAGAGTGAAAATTGATCAAATTAACTTCTGCTGCATGCTCATTTATCCATCAGCCATATCTCTCCAT
The DNA here is from genome assembly GCA_031780015.1 of Citrullus colocynthis. Classification (NCBI taxonomy): domain Eukaryota; kingdom Viridiplantae; phylum Streptophyta; class Magnoliopsida; order Cucurbitales; family Cucurbitaceae; genus Citrullus; species Citrullus colocynthis. The sequence goes on from QLSR01000213.1 coordinate 1,127,589, forward strand.
ACAATGCAAAAAGGTAAATTTCCAAGTTGTTTGGAGAAGAACCCCAAGAAGGAATGCAATGCCATAACCCTAAGAAGTAGCACGGAGTTGAACAAGCAAATCATAATAGATGATGATGAGCTTCCACAAGAAGAGGATCCATCATAGAGGATGTTCTACCAAAAAGAGAGTGCATCTAAGGAAAAGGAGAAATCAAAGTCAAACATAGGGAGTACTTCTAACCCTCCTCCTTTCATCCCTAACACTTTGCCTTTTCTTGAGAGATTTCAAAAGAAAAAGATTGATGCTCAATTTTATAAATTCTTATATATATTTAAAAAGGTTGAAATTAACCTTCCTTTTGCAGAGATAGAACAAATGACTAAGTATGTCAAGTTTATGAAGGAGGTGTTGTCTAAGAGGAAGAGGTATGGAGATTACGAAACGATTGCACTAATCGAAGAATGTAGCGCGACACTACAAAGGAAATTGCCTCCAAAATTAAAAGATCCAAGGAGTTTCTCTATCCCTTTTCATTTAGGCAATAATTTGATTACTAAAGCGCTTTGTGATTTGGGAGCTTCTATTAACTTAATGCTTTTATTCATGTTTGGGAAACACAATGATGGAGAGGTGCAACCAACTACCATATCCTTGCCTTTGGCCGATCGATCTTTTGTTCATCCCTTCGGCATTGTGGAGGACGTATTGGTCAAGGTGGGCTAGTTTATCTTTCTGGCGGACATTGTGATACTAGACATGGAAGAAGATGCCGAAGTCTCCATAATTCTTTGAAGACCTTTCTTGGCCACCGGAAGGGCCCTCATCGATGTGCAAGATGGAATGCTCACATTCTGCCTTAACGATAAGGAGGTAACATTCGACATCTATAAATCCCTTAAGCATTCCGATGTGAAAAGGTATGAGCATCATGAGCCAAGCACAATGGTAACATCTTCCCCTTCTTCTAGTAAGAGCTCTATGCATGATGATCCTTCTTTGAGTGGTAAGACTAATTGTGTGCTTGATGTTAAATTAGAAAATCCTACGAAGCATGTTTCTAGTTATGATAATGCTCCTAGTTTTTCTTGCATGCCTCTAAAACCTAAGATGAATTATGAAAAAATCATGGAGAAGCATGTTCAAAATGAAGTGGTGAGTCCGGTAAAGTTTCATAATGATGACTCCTTAATGATACTTAATCACATTAGAAAAGATGATGTTCAACTTGACATTCAATTGTTAACCAACCCATTAAATGTTAATGATTATGTTTATGAGTGTCAATGTGGGACAAAACTAAAAGATCAAGGCGGTTCAAAGCATGGAATGAAGAAACCACATGGAGATCCGCCGTGATTTGTGAGACCTGTCTAGCTAGAAGACGTTAAACATAGCGCTTGTTGGAAGGCAACCCAATTTTACTGCTTTCTTTATTTTTCTTTTTTTATTTTATTTTCAATAATCTTTGAGTCACTTATATGCTTTTCTAATTTTTAGAATCTTGGTTCATCACAAAAAGTACTCCTTACACCAAGCCTGTTTGGTGGCTTCTCGCTTGCTCCTAGGCTTGTTCTTTCTTTGTTTGATACTTTTATGCATTGGGAACAATGCATGATTCTAAGTTTGGGGTAGGAAGTGTCACTCGTACTTTTTTGTGTTTTCTTATCCATGTTTGTGAGGTTTTAATGATCATATGCATGTTAATGACATTTTGAAATTTTAAAAATTTTGGAGCTTTTAAAGATAATGAGAATATTTTTATGGTTGTGTGTTTTGATGTTGATTGCCCATGATGAGATTCAAATTTGCATGATAGATGACTTATTATGGAAATAGAATAGCATTCATCTTGAGTTAAATTCATTTAAGTCCCTCTTAAAATCTCTCATATTCCTGAGCACGTAGCCACTTTAATTTAGAATTTTTAACTGAAAAAAGGATTAAGTTGGGTATATTTGGTTGTCACTCCAAAAGGTCCCACTGGTTAGAGAGTTGAAATGCATGATAGTTGGTAATCGTAGACTAATGAAAAAGAAAAGAGTATACATGCCTTAAAAAAAGAAGTGCACACAGAAATATATGAGCTTTACATGTCTATCATTTTGAATGTTAAACTTGTAATGAGTATGCGTGCATAGGGGTAAAAAGAACTGCCTTTGCTGTGATCAGCAAGGACGCCTGGGAATTGACTCGGTATGAGTCCCTATAGTGAATGTGTGAAAGCTAGTGCCCTTAGGTAAAATAATGCAAGTTTAGGGCCCATGAAAAAATATATATGATTGAATGACACCTTGGTGGGCATATTACTCATTTGAAATGTGTCGATGTTTGAAAATTGGTGCATGAGCTAGAGTAGGGGGAAAACTAAGGAAGCTCTCTTAAGTCCCAATTTGGGTTTTAGCATTTTAAATTGAATGAGGCTTGCACACACAAATGGGAGATAGCAAGATTTGACATTGAATGAGTATACAAATATAGATATGCTTGCATGTTTTTACTTAAGCTCTTAAATGCTATTCTTTGAGACATGAGTCAATTGCACACTTCTTCATCTAAACTCCCTTTATCTGATTCTATTCTTTGCTTAGGACTAGCAAGTCTCTAAGTTTGGGGTGGTGAAAAGCGCTTGAAAAATGCTTTTTATTCTCTTAAATTAAGGGAGTTTATATTAGAATTCACTTGTTTGCTAGTGGTTTTCAGGTAAATAAAGAAAACTAGAATTGAAAGCCAAAAGATCAAAACCGAGCCAAAATCCAGCGAAAAAGAGAAGAAAAGTACCAAACTTCTAAAAACAGAGCAGCACCGCGGTGCTTTTTCCCGAGAGCAACCTCCGATCTCAGGGCAGCTGCACCAACGTGGTGTTGTGGCACGACGCTGAGGATAGGAAATTATGACACACTGTGTGGCGATGCCATCCTTCAATGATGGTCAATGCAGCGTTGCCGTCTTTCCATATTTGAAAAATCTTCATTTTTGGAAAGAATTTTGGGTTGGCCAACTCTATAAATTTGAGGGTTTCTAGCAACCCTAATCATCAATTGACACACCAAAAAATCAATCTGCACACCAAGAAACACAAGTAAAAGAAAATTAAGTGAAAGTTCATTAGAGAGTCCAAAGAGTGAGTTAGCTACAAGGAAGAGAGAAAAGAGTTCAAGAGAGAGTCGTGGTGCTGTTGGAGTTCCGTCATGAAGACCAAGGATACCTTGACAGTGCTTCCTCAATCATGAAGCCTCTTTTTAGTAGAGTTTCCCTTTCTTTACACTCTTTCTTTGTTTATATTATGAACATGTGGCTTAAATCTACGAGTGTCTAAACTCATTAGTTTTAGGGTTTTGATGAATTGTTTATGAAGTTATGTTGATAATGTAGACTCTTCATGGTTTTATTGTAATGATTATGCTTTTCTTTGTTATTGTGGTTAAATTCTTGTTGATTGGCATCCTTGAATGTTAGGTTAGATGTATGGTTGAGAGATTGCATGTCTAACTAGATCTATAACAAAGAATTATTGTTAATGTATCATGAAAATAGTTAGGTTAACAATAAAAGTTGCTAAAGACTACTCTTAATGCCATGTAATTTGTATTGATTTCAAAAAATTAGTGATCAATTGAGTTGCATAAGAAAAGGTTGTTTTTTAGAGAAAATAACTTGGATTAATGTTTCTAGATTTAAGCATAAGAATTGCAATGAAATTCATGAACCCTAGATATTGCATAATGGAGTAAACAAGGATTCATTACCCTAGAACTCTCTTTGACTCTTGTGTTTCTTATTTACTTGCTTTCCTTTTTAGTTTTCCTAACATCACAACTTAAATTCCAATCCTCAAATAAAAAATTGATTCAATTCTAGAATAGCTAAGTAACTTAAACCTGCATAATTGGATCCTCAGTGGAACGATATTCGTACTTAACCATCTTGTATTATAACTTGATCCGTACACTTGCGGTAAACATGAAAAGTGTGCATGAACCTCATCTATCAACTCCTACAACTGTAATTTTAATTCCTTCAACTCTGCTTGTTATCCTATCTTTGCTCTTAAGTTGTTAAGTTTAACAAGTTGAATTGGTGTGTGGACTTAGTAAAATTTTCCTATGCTTAGGGCCATGGATGCGTGGAAGAGGGCTAAATGTAAAGAGAAGGATGAGACTTAAGTGGCTAAGTTGGGTGTTGAACTTATAATGGGTGGCTGAGCCTTGAAGTGTGAGGCCTAGGCATCCATGAGGTGCTAGGCTTGAAGACCAAGGATGTTGATAGTGAAGAGTGGGCGTCCAAGGGGCAAGAAGCCGTGGGTGTCCAAAGGGCCAAGTAAGCGAGGAAGAATGCTCAAGAACCTCCAAAGAACTTGTGCTAGGTGTCCAAGGGTGAAGAACTTGAGGTAACCATCCAAAGTTACCCTAATTTTGGTTAATTATGTATAATTATTTAATAGTGCGTAATGAGGTGTCAATTTTTTATAATTAATGTGGCAAATTTGAAGTAGGAGGTAGCAATTTCATGTGATGAATGCTGAAATTTTGAAGGCTATAAATAGAAGTTTGGACGATGGAGATGGGTTTGCTCAAATTACTTGTGCTAAGTAAGAAGTTCTCCAACCAAAATTCTCGAAATTGAGTCTACTTAAGGTGAAAGGGCTGCTGAAGACGAATTCCTTTGGGAAGAGGTTGAAAATTGAAGAGAAGCCATGGATGTTCAAGCTCTCGGATAAGTATGAGCAAGGCTTGAAGATTTGAGAATTTTGAGCTTACCAAGGAGAATTAGAAGCCCAAATACAAAGGTAAGCAAGTTAAGAGGTTAATTTTTTGGTTTGTGAAAGAAATTGAATTAAAAATTGATTGGAAGTTTAAATCTTGGTGGTTTAAAATAAAGGTTATACAGAGGAGGCTGTTGGGTGCAGCAGCCCAAGGTTGAAAACAAGGGGTGTGTAGTGGGCTGACGGTGGCCTAGGGGCTAAAGGAAGTGTTTAGAAGTTATTTTTGGCAAGTTAGACGCCCAGTGGGCGTGCAAGAAGACGTGCAAGGTAGATGAGACGTGCGTATAGGCACGCGAGGAAGGCAAACATCTAAGGAGCACACGAGCATCAGGGTCCTATTGACGTTGTGTGCGCGAGTTCGACGCCAAACCTAGTATATGTGCCAGGATGCTGGCACACCAATGTTTTGGGAGGTTAGTGGCAAGACACGTGAGCAGCCTGTGGCTGGTGCTTTTACCTACGCGTGCGGGCAGTGAGCGTGCTGCGTGTGGCTGAGGTGCATGACTAGGGTCAGCTTACAACATTTGAATTATTCGTCAACCTTTTGGGCTTCGATGAGTTATTTTGAGTTTGAACTTGATCATAAAAGTCTAAATGGCCTAAGTTTTGATTTAAGGGAACTTTAGAGAAGCCTAATTAAGTAAATAAAATTATTTTGAGGCCAAGAGGAGCTGTGGGAGGTTTATAATCTATTTGGAGCCGTGTAAAGGAGTGAGTTGCAAATTTTATTAACTAAATGTTGTTTCTTAAATGCTTTCCTTGTGAAGTATGCGTTTGAAAAACAAGATTTGTACTTGATTTTATTAATTGAACAACATGCTTTACTTGTTTTCTTAAAGCTTTAATGAAGCATAATTACTTGATTCTGGTTTTTGAGAATTCTAAGGCCTTCCATGAAATGATGTGTCTTGAAATGTTTATTTTTTATAGCATATTTGTACACTTAAATGGTTTATAAGGGACCTAATGCTGAAGGACATTGAGAAGGCATATGGGCAACCCTGAGATTGTTTTGAGAGGAACTCAATGTTGAACGACAATCAGAAGGCATTGGAGTATTCTTGGGACCTAGTATTGAAGGACATTGAGAAGGTACTTAGGCAGCCCGACATCTAGATATTCCTATGTGCACATAAAGAGAGATGACGCTGTTGTGTTGAGATTACTCCACATTAGCTAAAGATGTTTTTGAGATTAAGAGGGTTGAGTGAGAAGCACCTAAAAAGTTCTTTTCTTGCCTTTAATTTAGGGATGTTATTATTGATTTTAATATGTTTACTGGTGGTTTTCAGGTGATAATGAAGAAAATAAGGTTTAGAAGTCAAAAGAACCAAATCGAGTCAAAATCGATCGAAAAATGGAAGAAAAGATGAAAAAATCATAGAAACAGGGTAGCAATCAAGGGCGTCACTACGCTGCCCTTGGCGCTCTCGACCCGAGAGCATCAAGTTTGGGAGTTTGCATGAGCATCGTGTCGCTGAGGTATAGCGTCGCAGCACTACGGAGTTGCTTTTGAGGCCAGCCTACAATGTCGGATTGTGTTGTGACGTTGCCCAAGAGTGTCGCTACGCCAGCTTTCCTAATTTTAAAAAATCTTCATTTTTGGAAAGGATTTTGGGCGGTCTTTTCTATAAATTGAGGGGTTTTCAACAACCCTAGACATGAAGGAAGATATCAAGAAATCTAGGAAAAGACACATGAAAATAGAGAGGAAAAGAGAGCCTAAAATGTCATATCCCAACCCGAACTACCCTCCTGTAGCCCGAGACAGTGCATGAGGATAGCAGTCATCGACTCTATTATCGACTTCCACTGTCAACACTTACTTTTATGCCCATTTAATCATCCTTCCTAGGACGGCGATACCATTAAACTTTTAACAAACCTCGACTTCGATCGGCAACAGGAACTATCATGCTACTTGAAAAGAATGGAAAACATATGGAAGAGTGAGCTAAACGCTCAGTGAGTAACAGTTTTTTTGTAAAACTATCTTTACTTCAGAAACAAGTACGTTAAAAATTACCATAATCATGAAACATGAAATTAAATTATCATTTCCGCAAAACATATTTCTCGATAATCTAGTCAAATTACACATGTTCCATGATCTACGTAAAATATAGTCCAAACCTTATTTCTGTAAAATCATTCTTTCCATCAACTTAATCAAATCACATAAATTCCTTCCGGAATAGTTATACATGAAATTAGTTCATTCCTAAAAATTTCCCTTAGTTAAGGCGGAGCCGACCTCTACGCTACTCAACATCGATTATCCCTAGCTCTGTGGAGTAATCTCACACATCAGCGTTGCATATTTCTCTATGTGCACATAGATATTATAATCTGGACCGCCCGTAATGCCTTCTCTAAGTCCTTGAGCATTGGGGTCCCATTTCCATATACAGGTTACCCATTTGCCTTCTTCGAGTCCCTCAGCATTGGGTACCCTTGTCTATATTCATATCTTGGCTACCCCTTGGCCTTCTACAAGTCCCTGAGCCTCGGGTGCCCCTTTTTCAAAGTTTTATAAATACGCAAAATATGTTTTGGAAACATCATAACATAAACTCATAAGTTAACCGTTTCCAAATAAGATCATATAATCTCAAAACAGCATGCTTCCAGTAACTTCAAGTTCAAAGCTTTAATATCAAACATCATGCTTTTCAGTAAAATCATGAAATCACATATTATCAATCAGCATGCGTTTTATAAACATATAACCTGCATACTCAAATGCCTTTCAAATAAAACACATATACTTACTCATTGAAAACTCATGAAATCATATTTTGAAAAAGGACGTTAATGTTACTCACATTATACTTGCTCAAGAATAGTTCCTCCTCCTTTCCACTATTTCCTCTTTCCCGAGCTTCTCGGACGCAGCGTTCTAACCCTGGAACGCAAGGCCTTATATTCCTCTGGCAGCTCAGTTGGTCGCAACCCCGCCCTTGGATGCAAGGTTGATAGCTAACGCGAGGTGCTTCCCAACTCTTTTTTACTTCTCTTTTGGATGCTGATGCACACTTTGAGTGTTAACCGCAAGTGTACGGGTCAAGTTATAATATAAGACGGTTAAGTCCGAATATCGTGCCACTGGAGATCCAATTGTGAAGGTTTAAGTTACTTAGCTATTCTAGAGTTGAATCAATTTTATTTGAGAATTGAATTTGAAAATTATGAGTTATGGAAAATATAAATCAAATAAGGAAAGTATTAAAGTGAGAAACACAAGTGTCAAAGAGAGTTCTAGGGTAATGAATCCTTGTTTATTTCATCATGCAATATTATAGATTTCATGGATTTTATTGTCATTCATATGCCTAAGTCTAGAAACTTAATTCCAAGTTATTTTCTCTAAAAAACAACCCTTTCTCATACAACTCAATTGATTATTAATCTCTTAAAACCAATACAAAATTACATGGCATTAAAAATAGTCTTTAACAACTTTTATTGTCAACCTAACTACTCTTGTGATAGATTAACAACAATTCATTAGTATGGATCAAGTTAAACATACAATCTCTCAATCATACATCTAACCTAACATGTGAAGATGGCCAATCCACAAGAATTAAACACAATAACAATGAAAAGCATAATCATTCCAACAAAACCATGAAAGTCTACAAGATTAACATAATTTCCTAAACAAATCATCAAAACCCTAAAACTAAATAGTTTAGCCACTCATAGCTTGAAGCAACATGTTTGAGCAAAATAAACAAAGAAAGAGTGTAAAGAAAGGGAAACTCTACTGAAAAGAGGCTTTTGATTGAGGTAGCACCGTCATGATCTCCTTGGCTCTCACGTCGGAATTCGAAGGGCACCACGACTATCTCGAACTCTTTTCCTCTTCCTTGCAACTAACTCACTCTTTGAACTCTCACTCAATTATCTCCTTTTTGTGCCTTTTTAGGTCTGCACTTCCTTGATTTGATTTGATGCTTGCTGCTAGAAACCCCCAAATTTATAGAGTTTGGCCGCCCAAAAATTTACCAAAAATAACAAATTTTCATTTAAGGAAAACTGGCGCCGCAGCGCTATTGAAAAATCTAGGACAGCGTCGTGACGCTGTTGGAGAGCGCCGCGGCGCTAAGGCTGCGATCTGAGTGTTAGCTCTCGGGTTTTAGCGTCGCGGCAGCGCCGTTCAAGCGCCGCGGCGCTGCCCCAATTTCTGCCATTTTGGGTTTTTCAGCTCTTTTTCGCGGTATTCTTTCTCGGTTTTGATTTTTTAGTCTTTTCTTCTAATTTTCCTCATTGTAACCTGAAAACCAGTAGCAAACAAGTGAAATCTAATATAAACTCCCTTAATTTGAGAGAATAGAAAGCACTTTTCAAGTGCTTATCAGATGCGTCGACCGCACAAGGTCCCACTTGGACGCATTGTTCACCTTGATACTTAAACACAAGACTGGCCCTTCTTAACGCAAGACAACTTCTTTAACACAAGATATGGCTAAGTTGTCTAGAATATCTTCTTCCTTGGCCGCAGATTTCTATTACGAACACCAGAATTCCTTCTTGCTCTCAAGGATTCTTACTTTAGCATCATCAGTCCCTCATTTTTCCTCAGTGTCCTCTTTATAGTTTTGGAGTAGAGAGCTTGTCATACTACTTCTCTCTTTTTGCCATTTTTTTGCCACATGTCAAGCTGCATGTTTAACCAATCATGCATTTATCCAAGCATCACCTTACATGAAATACTTAACATACTTCTAACACCTCCTGCTTATAAGGTGTCAAGTTTTTATGAAGCCATCTAGCCCTTATAAACTTATCTTATACGTCTAACATATTCCAATATACAAACTTTTCATTTAATCATACTGCCCTTGTGCGTTCACCAGATTTCCTTTACCTTCCGCCATAATACCTTTGAAACCATTTCTTCACCGTATCTTGCTAGGCGTCAGTGTGCCAAACGCTTAGTACTATGCGTTTGTACCTTACCGCATCGTACCATGCGTCCAACTTCCTACCCCTTTCAAACTTCTTGAATTATAATCTATGCATTTACCCAAAACCAAAATTATATTTCCATTTACCATAAAATTTAGCTCCTCAACGCATAGCTGATAGTCACCCCTCAACACACAACAACCCTTCATTCGTAGTTGCCTTAAACATTTGGTCTTTGGGCATAGACTTCTTTATCAACACCAAAATCCTTACTAACACATAATAAAACTTCAACGCATGCTGTTCACGCCCCAAGGTTCTTTGGCTTCTCTTTTCTTTCTCGCTTAACGCCCTTCAAAGCTAATCCCATAACCTGTTAGTTTCCAAGACTAATTGTGAGCCATGCGTTTCCTCTTTTTCCTGATTCTTGTTCCCTTTTTCAAAATTCAATATCAAATTCTCTCTAAACTAAGGTACCACACTTTAGCGCTTTACCATCTATGCATTAATCGGGCTATGCTCGAAATACATTTAAACGCTTAACTAATTCCCAAACTATGCCTTCCATCCTTCATTCTCACTCTTAGTGAAATATCCATTTCTTTTCTAATATTATGCGTTCAATTAGTCTTATTTTTTTCCTTACTAGCCATCTTAAGAATTCTGAGTTAGGGTCTTACAATCCTACTCCCCTTAGAAAAATTTCGTCCTCGAAATTTGCATCGGGAAATGGCAATTTAAGGAAAGTAATGCGTTATGCATTGTGAAGAGAAAAGGTGGAAGAGAGTGAAGGAACAAGAATTACAAGTGTTGACAGTGGAAGTCGATAATAAAGTCGATGACTGCTGTCCTCATGCTCCGTCTCGGGCTACAGGAGGGTAGTTCGGGTTGGGGTATGACAAGTTGGTATCAGAGCATGGTTTACAAAAACCTGGGGAAGGTCAGGTGAATTTTAGCAATAAGTTGAAAAAGAAATTGAGGATTTCTAATTGGAAAAGAAGTAAGATGAGTAAAGATTAAAGTACTAGGACGTTTCAATGACAAACCTCGACGACAACGTGTAAGCGGAACTTGGAATGCTACCTGGAGTCCTTGAAAGGAAGATTGAATGCGGTAAGTTTAAGTCTAAAAGTTGTAAGATAGTAAGATTGCGGGGAAATTGATATGAGCAATCGGGTAAGCTAAGACAGGTATATGCCGGAACTTTGTAAGCTATTATAAGGCTTAGGAAAGTTTAAAAGAAAATCCAGTGGGTGTGAATTTAAATCAAAAGTTTGTTGAACAATTCAGTGATTGATTAATAATAAGATAGAATGAGAAAGATCCCGGAAAGAGAATAGGGATTAGAAGAAATTTAGGTCTGTGGAGTTGGGAAACTTTTAAGACAGGAAATATAAGCTTGTAGAAATTTCGACTATATAAAGGAGTTCTATGCGTTGAAATGAAGGAAGGGAGAAAGATGTTTATGTCAGTGAAAGTTTTGGATGAACAATAAATTACAGGTAAAATTTGAAAGAAATCATGATAGATGATTTGGAATCTTAAATGAAGAGGTGAACCAAGAATTAAAGGAATTTAAGTATTACAACTATGCTTAGAAGTAAAGGTATACGATAAAGAAAACTGGTTGGACGCATGGTGTATGAGCAGATATTGCATTGGGAATTAAGATTAAAATTAAAAGAATAATGGGAAATTAGTTACGAGATAGACATAGCCTCGAAAGGAACATCACCATAGATGGTGCGGTATGAACGCCTGATATCTTAGTTTGGAAGTAAATTGGTTTAGTATTGAAGCATTGGGAAAGAAAAACGACTATTTGAGGGAAGAGTTGAACGCAAGGATCACGCTTAGTTTGAGAAATTATCAAGCCATGAAAATAGATTCGAATGGTGGCAAGCTAAATAGGGTGATGTATCATGCGTTGGTGATGAGGGGTTGGTTAGAACCACCATATGTGAAAAGTACCTTGCGTTGTAAAGATTAGCATGCGTCAGGAAATGGCAATTTAAGGAAAGTAATGTGTTATGCGTTGCGAAGAGAAAAGGTGGACGGGAGTGAAGGAACAAGAATTATAAGTGTTGACAGTGGAAGTCGATAATAGAGTCGATGACTGCTATCCTCATGCTTCGTCTCGGGCTACAGGAGGGTAGTTCTGGTTGGGGTATGACACAAAAGGTATGAGTTTGTTATCATAAAGAGTGAAAGTGTTGGAGAAGAGTTGAAGGTCATTCGAGATTCCGAGGTGCTAACCAAGAGGAAATTGAAGGAGATCAACACTAGAAAGCAATTGGAGTATCTTTCTTCCTAAGTTTCTCTTCCCTTCTTACTTTTATGTTTGAAAACTGATGAGCACTTTGAGTGTTAACCGCAAGTGTACGGGTCAAGTTATAATATAAGACGGTTAAGTCCGAATATCGTGCCACTGGAGATCCAATTGTGAAGGTTTAAGTTACTTAGCTATTCTAGAGTTGAATCAATTTTNACAGGTTACCCATTTGCCTTCTTCGAGTCCCTCAGCATTGGGTACCCTTGTCTATATTCATATCTTGGCTACCCCTTGGCCTTCTACAAGTCCCTGAGCCTCGGGTGCCCCTTTTTCAAAGTTTTATAAATACGCAAAATATGTTTTGGAAACATCATAACATAAACTCATAAGTTAACCGTTTCCAAATAAGATCATATAATCTCAAAACAGCATGCTTCCAGTAACTTCAAGTTCAAAGCTTTAATATCAAACATCATGCTTTTCAGTAAAATCATGAAATCACATATTATCAATCAGCATGCGTTTTATAAACATATAACCTGCATACTCAAATGCCTTTCAAATAAAACACATATACTTACTCATTGAAAACTCATGAAATCATATTTTGAAAAAGGACGTTAATGTTACTCACATTATACTTGCTCAAGAATAGTTCCTCCTCCTTTCCACTATTTCCTCTTTCCCGAGCTTCTCGGACGCAGCGTTCTAACCCTGGAACGCAAGGCCTTATATTCCTCTGGCAGCTCAGTTGGTCGCAACCCCGCCCTTGGATGCAAGGTTGATAGCTAACGCGAGGTGCTTCCCAACTCTTTTTTACTTCTCTTTTGGATGCTGATGCACACTTTGAGTGTTAACCGCAAGTGTACGGGTCAAGTTATAATATAAGACGGTTAAGTCCGAATATCGTGCCACTGGAGATCCAATTGTGAAGGTTTAAGTTACTTAGCTATTCTAGAGTTGAATCAATTTTATTTGAGGATTGAATTTGAAAATTATGAGTTATGGAAAATGTAAATCAAATAAGGAAAGTATTAAAGTGAGAAACACAAGAGTCAAATAGAGTTCCAGGGTAATGAATCCTTGTTTATTTCATCATGCAATATTATAAGATTTCATGGATTTTATTGTCATTCATATGCCTAAGTCTAGAAACTTAATTCCAAGTTATTTTCTCTCAAAAACAACCCTTTCTCATGCAACTCGATTGATTATTAATCTCTTAAAACCAATACAAAATTACATGGCATTAAAAATAGTCTTTAACAACTTTTATTGTCAACCTAACTACTCTCGTGATAGATTAACAACAATTCATTATTATGGATCAAGTTAAACATACAATCTCTCAATCATACATCTAACCTAACATGTGAAGATGACCAATCCACAAGAATTAAACACAATAACAATGAAAAGCATAATCATTCCAACAAAACCATGAAAGTCTACAAGATCAACATAATTTCATAAACAAATCATCAAAACCCTAAAACTAAAGAGTTTAGCCACTCATAGCTTGAAGCAACATGTTTGAGCGAAATAAACAAAGAAAGAGTGTAAAGAAAGGGAAACTCTACTGAAAAGAGGCTCTTGTTTGAGGTAGCACAGTCACGATCTCCTTGGCTCTCACGTCGGAATTCGAAGGGCACCACGACTATCTCGAACTCTTTTCCTCTTCCTTGCAACTAACTCACTTTTTGAACTCTCACTCAATTCTCTCCTTTTTGTGCCTCTTTAGGTCTGCACTTCCTTGATTTGATTTTGATGCCTAGGGCTGCTGGAAACCCCCAAATTTATAGAGTTTGGCCGCCCAAAAATTTATCAAAAATAACAATTTTTTATTTAAGGAAAACTGGCGCCGCGGCGCTGGTCTATAGCGCCGCGGAGCTATTGAAAATTCTGGGACAGCGCCGCGACGCTGTTGGAGAGCGCCGCGGCGCTAGGGCTGCGATCAGAAAAGTTAGCTCTTGGGTTTTAGCGCTGCGGCAGCGCCGTTCAAGCTCCGCGGTGCTGCCCCAATTTCTGCCATTTTGGGTTTTTCAGCTCTTTTTCGCGGTATTCTTGCTCGGTTTTGATCTTTTAGTCTTTTTTTCTAATTTTCCTCATTTTAACCTGAAAACCACTAGCAAACAAGTGAAATCTAATATAAACTCCCTTAACTTGAGAGAATAGAAAGCACTTTTCAAGTGCTTATCAAAAACTCATATGTACGTATGTATTTGATGGCTATGTGTGGATAAACTCATAGTTTTAGGGTGTTAGATGATTTGATTGTAGATTTAAGTTAATGATTTAGTGTTTTTCATGGATGTTGTTGAATGATATGTATTCCAATGCTATTGTGTTTGTTCTTTATTGATTGATCATTAATAAGTCTTAGCTTAGATGTATGATTGAGTGATTTTATGTTTAATTGGATCTATGGCATTGAATCTCTACTAATCTCTCATGAAAATGGTTAGGTTATTGGAGATGTTGTCATGACTAATCTTAATGTTATATCTCTTAATTTGGTTTCAATAAATTAGTAGTCAATTAGGTTGCATAAGAAAGGGTTGTTTTTGAGAGAGTAATTTGGATATTAGTTTCTAGACTTAAACATATTGTTTGCACATAATTCCATGAAAACCTAAAGCATGACTTAATGAAGTAATTAATTACATCAACACCCTAGAACACTTTTATTTTCTTGTGTTCAAAATACAAAAATCCAAATTCAATTTCCATTCCTTAGATAAAATCAACTCAATTCTTGAATAGATAAGTGAATATATCCAATTCAATCCCAGTGGATACGATACTCGGACTTAAATCATTTTATATTATAACTTGACCCATGCACTTATGGAATCACGCATCAAGTTTTTGGCGTCGTTGCCGGGGATTGAAATAATGGAATTTTCTTAATATTTAAAAAGTTGATTGATCTTAATCTAAGGTATATTTTACTTTGTTTTTCTTTTTTCTAAAATTGGTTGGTTGTTTGTTATATGCCACGAGATAATTTTCATCTTCTTCCTTTTGACCCCGAGGTTGATAGGACTTATTGAAGGAACCTAAGAGCTCAAACAAATCCAACCAGTGAGATGGCGGAAAAAGTAGCACCAAAAGCGATTCAGGACTATTTCCAACCAAGTCTCGCAATAAACCAACCCTAAATAGCAAACATGCCAATTAATGTCAACAACTTTGAACTCAAACTGGGGTTGATCCAAATGGCACGAGAGCTTTCTTTTAGAGGACGTTCCACCGAGGACCCTTACAAGCACCTTCGATCTTTCCTAGAGATATGTGGGACGGTAAAGATGAATGGAGTTTCTAATGATGCTATCAAACTAAGACTTTTTCCTTTTTCTTTACAAGACCAAGCGAAGGATTGGCTAAAGACTATATTGCTAGAGAGCATAATCACGTAGGATACACTAGCTCAAGCTTTCTTGAACAAATACTTCCCACCGACGAAGTCACAAAGATTGAGAACAGTGATTGACACATTCCGTCAACAAGAAGATGAGCAATTATATGAGGCTTGGGAGAGGTATAAGGATCTCTTGAGACGATGCCTTCAACATGACTATCGAAATTCGTTGCAAATCCAATTATTCTAAAATGGATAGTCAAGCTCTACAAAATCCATCTTAGATGCCACCACCGATTCTATATTTTCAATGACCTCCTAAGAAGCCTACACAATACTTGAGGACTTGGCTGATACATTATACAATTGGCCTTGCAAAGATCATCTTCAATCAAGCTTGCCAAAGTGTATGAGGTGGATGAAGTAAGCTCTTAAAAGGCTCAATTGGCTTCCCTTACTAATGCTTTGTCTAAATTGACTCAAAGGGTACAAGCTCAAGCAAGTCCACCATTCATAGCTTCCCCTGCGGCCATGGCAAGTCAACAAGTTCCAAGAGAGTTGGAGATGACCAATTATGTGGATAAAGGACAATACCGAGGCTAACAACAATTCCCAACTCACTATCATCCCAACTTGAGGAATCATAAGAATTTTTCATAATGCCAACAATAAGAACGTGTTGCAAGCACCTCAAGGTTTCAACGGTTCGGGGAATGCAAAGACATCATCTTAGAAGGATTTAATGATTGACTTTTTCAAAGAGTCAAGATCAAGGACTACCACATTGGGGAACTCGGTCCAATTCATAGTAAGCACTGTACAAAGCTAAGGCAAGGCAATTCAAGGCTTGAAAGTTCAACTTAGTCAAATTGCCACTTCCTTCCACACAATTCAAAAGGAAAAATTCCCAAGTTGTCCGCAGAAGAACCCCAAGGAGGAATGCAATGCCATAACCCTTAGAAGTGGCAAGGAGTTGAACAAGCACATAATGATCGATGATGATGAACCTCTACCAGAAGAGGTTGAGGCTACCATGGAGGATGCACCAACAAGAAAAGAAAGTGCACCTAAGGAGAGAGTGCACCTAAGGAAAAGGAAAAATCTAAGACTAATATAGGGAATACTTCTAATTCTCTTCCTTTTGTCCCTAATACTTTACCTTTTCATCAAAGATTTCAAAAGAAAAAGATTGATACTCAATTTTCTAAATTCTTAGACATATTCAAAAAGTTGCAAATTAACATTCCTTTTGCAGAGGCATTGGAACAAATGCTTAAGTATGCCAACTTCACGAAGGATGTGTTGTCTAAGAAGAAGAGGTATAGAGACTATGAAATGGTTGCACTAAGAAGAGTGTAGTGCGATGCTACAAAGAAAATTGCCTTAAAAATTGAAAGATCCAAGGAGTTTCTCCATTCTTTGTTATTTAGGCAATAATTCGGTTACTAAAACACTTTATGACCGAGGAGCTTCTATTAATTGAATGCTTTTATTTGTATTTAGGAAGCTTGAAGGTGGAGAGGTGCAACTAACTACCATATCCTTGCAAATGGTCAATCGATCAATATCTCATCCCTATGGCATTGTGGATGATGTATTGGTCAAGGTAGACAAGTTTATCTTCCCGGATTTTGTGATGCTAGACATTGAGGAAGATGGCGAAGTTCCCATAATTCTTAGGAGACCTTTCTTGGCCACTGGAAGGGTCCTCATCGACATACAAGATGGAAAGTTTACATTCCGCCTTAAAGATGAGAAGGTAACATTTGACCTTTACAAAACCCTTAGGCATCCAAATGTGGAAAGTTAAGAACATCATGAGCCAAGTAAGACAGTCGCATCCTCTCCTTCTTCTTGTAATAGCTCTTACATGTTGATTCTCCACTGAGCGGTAAGACTAATGGTTTGCTTGATGTTAAGTTAGAAAATCATATGAAACATGTTTCTAGTTGTGATAATGCTCTTAGTTCTTCTTGCATGCCTCCAAAATCTAAAATGAAATTTGAAAAAGTCATAGAGAAGCATGTTAAAGATGATGTGGTGAGTCCGATAAAATCACAAACCACCTTGGGATCTAGCTTGACTTGTGAGCCCAGTCTAGCTAGAAAACATTAAACATACCGCTTCTTGGAAGGCAACCCAAGTTTATTGCTTTCTTTTATTTTAGTTTGTTTAATTTGTTTGTTTTTTTTTATAGGAACCACGCATATGTCTCTAACTATTTTTCAGGAAATTGGTGCAAAGTACTCGTTTCGTCAAGGTTTTTGGTTGACTCCTGCATGCTCCCAGGCTTGTATCTATTTGCTTTGTTCTTTTATGCATTGAGGACAATGCATCATTCTAAGTTTGAGGTGGGAGGCATACTTCCTACTTTGGCGTGATTTTATCCTGTTATGCATGTTAATATGCTTTCAATGATTATATGCATGCTAATTGAATTTTGGAAAAATTTGAATTTTTTTTTGGATTTGAGCTTTAAAAGATAATGGGAATGTTTTATGGTTGTGTCATTTTGATATTGATTGGCTATGATTAGACTTGAATATGCATAATGGATGACTTACTGTGGAAACATGATAGCATTATCTTGAGTTTTGATCTATTTAAGTCCCTCTTAAAGTATCCAATATTCTTGAGTACGTAGTCACTTTAATTTACAAACTTTAACTTAGAAAAGAATTAACTTGAGTGTATTTGGTTGTCACTTTAAAAGGCTCCATCGGCTAGAGAGTTGAAATGCATGATGGTTTGTAATGTTAGACTAAGGAAGAAGAAAAGAGTATCTATACCTTTGGAAAAAAAGAAAAAGAAAAAAAGAGTGTACATAAAAATGTATGAGCTTTAATGGCTATCTTTATATCATTCAAAATACTAAACTTGTAATGTGTATGCATGAATGGGGGTAAAAAGGGCTGCCTTTGCCATTATTAGTAAGGACACTTGGGAAGTGACTAGGTACGAGTCCCTATAGTGAATGTGTAAAAGCTAGTGTCCCTAGGTAAAAGAATGCAAGTTTAAGCCATCTATGAAAAAAATCTTGAAATATTAAGGCACCTTAGTGGACATATTACTTTCTTGTAATGTGTGGATTATTGAAGATTGGTGCATGAGCTAGAGTAAGGGGAAAACTAGAAAAGCTCTCTTAAGTCCTAATTTAAGTTCTTGTTTTTGAATTAAAGGAGGCTTGCACACACACACGTGGGGGATGACAAGATTTGGCCTTGAATGTTGAGCTTGCTCCACCTCAGCTAAGGTTATTTTGAGTTCAAAGATCAAGATATATGAGTTTTAGAAAGCTTCACTTTAGTGATTTGTTTAGTTTGTTTTCTCTAAAGCTAGTGCACAATTTTTATGTTTAAGATTAAGTTTTCAGTATTATATCACTCACTGGGCAACCCAACTCATGTTTTTCTTTGAAATCTCTTTCTTCCAAGTAGCGAGCAAGTTTGCGGTGCTTAGCCAACCTAACCTTGTCTGCTTCTGCTGCTACATTTTAGTTTGTTAGATTATCTTGTACGAACTAGTTCTTAAGACATGTAGTGCACTGTACATAAGGGTTGGAAATTGCGAGATGTGTAAATGTCATGTACAGGGATGTTATTGCGAGTGTTATTAAACTGAATTAAGTAAGTTACTTTTGTTTATGAGATTGCTATCTGCTGTCAGTTGTTTTCTGTTTATCAGGTGTTCATATGTTATGAGTATAAGGAAGAATACAAGTTTGACAGTAAGTGTCATTAAAGGGTTGATACTTTCTGTCCTCACATCCTTTCCTAGGTTAAAAAGGTACTTGGAGGGGGTGTGACACCGCTGGTGCCATACGATAAGGAGCGTGAGAAATAGGAGTTGTACCTAGTATCAAGTCAATCGTAAACTCCACTTCTCGATTAGGAGGTAATCTTGATAACTCCTCTAGAAACACATCTAAATCCTCATACACCACAGGCACATTTTCATGCTTTGGCTTGGTCGATTTAGCTTCTACAACATGAGTTAGAAAGGTACTTGGACAGAAAATTCATTCCCAGAATAGCATCAAACTCTTCCAGTTCTAAAGGTAATAGATCTATTGTCATAACTACTATATCAATTTCTACTTCATACTCTAGATAAACACGATCAATAATCACAGCATTACCAAAAGGTGTATGAACTAACATCACATAAGGCAAAGATTCTAACTTCCTATTCATATGCATGACAAACGTATTCGAGATAAATGAATGCGTGGCTCCTGGATCTAATAATACATAAGCAATTATATGATAGACAGATAATGTACTAGTAACAACATCTGGTGCTTCCTTTGCCTCTTGTTGCATCATAACATACACCTTTCCTTATTGTCGTGGTCTTCCTACTAGCTCTTTCTGTCTAACACTTCCACTGTCTTCACCATCAACCACCTCAGGCCTTGGTTGACTTACTGTGTGAGACACTGTACGTTGCTCAGCTCCATTCCTTGACATCAGTTGGGAACAATCCCTCCTAAAATGTCTTTCTACACATAGTTGTAGCAGACATTTAATCCATTGGAACACTAACCACATTGATACTTATTTTAAGTACCACATATGGGCTTCCTGGTTGAACTGGCAACAGACTTGCTAGGTTGCGCTGATTAGAAACTTTTAGCTGGCACTGACATCTGACTAAACCTCCTCTGACCTTGTAATAACTGATACTTCAGTTATTATATGTGACATGAGTCCACGATGTTTTTATTCTATATATATTCCACGCATAACGATAGGGAAGTAAGTCAACTTTGGCTTACTCCTCCCTTTTGCATGATACAGAGGAAATAGGTTTCCAAGAGAAGTTCTCTCATCTCTCCCAATCATTCTCTATAGAATTTCCCAAAAAAAAGAAAAAAAAACTACGATCCCACCATCCTGCCTCATCTTTCCCAAAGGAGATTACTAATGAATCCAAGTGGCAGTGTTCTTGCACAATTTATAGAGATCGTGCAAAGTAGAAATATTTTCGCAAAGAAGTTGGTGAAAATCCACTTGAGTCACAAAGATATGGTATTTTCTTCTCTGTAATTTTATTCTAGATTTAGGATCTTTAATTTTTCATAGCATGCTTAGCCTATGTTTACAGTAGAGTGTCTCTGTAACATTATTATTATTTGCCAAATGTACTGGTTTTTTTATCTAAATTAAAATACAGTGTTCGGTTCTCTTAAAATCTTTCACTCGGTGAGGATTTCAACCCTACAATTGGTATCAGAGATAGGCTAGTCTCTTTTAATTTAGATTGGAATTTGCACTTGGTTCATAGGTGGGATTAATTGCATTTTGAATGTATGGTTTGCATTGGACTATTTAGGTTGATTGGCCATAGATTTATAATTTTTTTTATGTGATTTGATCATGTAAGGGCTCCTGCATTTTGGCCAATTAATTGTAAATTGAGTTTGTAAGTCCGAGTCTAGAATTAGGTTAAAGATCGATGAACATCGACACCTATTTTGGCCAACAACTGCAGAAAATAGAGGTTGAAACGGCAGACTAGAGAATGTGAATCGAAAAAAAAAAAAAATCATGTGGCACTGATGTCAGCAACACATGAGGGTTGACGTCAGCCTTAACGCGTGGTTCGCACGGTTTGGGCAGTCCGGCCCGAAGGGAGGTGCGATTTGTGTCGTTTGTCTGGTTTATCAACTGGCTTGAGGGGTTTGACGAGTTAAAGGTTTGTTCAATTGTTTCCTGGTCCGGTTCGAGCGGTTTTGACTCGTTTTGATCGATTTTGACATGGTTTGAGCATTTTTCGGTCAATTCAAGCTTTTCTGGTCTGGTTCTAGAATGGCTGGATTCATTTTGGGATAAAATTTATAAAATTAATGTAATTTTATGCTTTAATTTTATCTTAGAAGCCAATTAACCGGTTCATTTGCTATTTAAATGCTTTATGGATGTCATTTAGATATAATCCCACCTTAGGTTAAGCATGTTCATGCATAATTTATATTACAAGAGTTATAATGTATGGTTTTAACCATGGTGATTTAATTTCATCTTTTATTTAATATAAGTGTTATTTTAAATTGATGAAATTAATGAAGCATAAAGCATGTCATTACATAGATTAAAGATAAATAATTATATTTAATGCAATGTGTTGAGCATGCTTGATTGATTTTCATGATTGGTTTTAATATAATAGTTATGTTAATTAAATATGAAAATCAAAGAAGCATTGAGCATGAAACATATATAGATTTAACATAGATGTTATATTATATTCGTGCAATGCATATTGTATGGTTTGTTAATTAATTAGAATATGGTTGTTAATTAATTGAAACCATAGAACAACATGATTATAGGGCTAATCATTAAAATTTGAAAATAGTTTTAAAATTAATGATTAAAAACTGTCTATCTATAATCAAGGGTTGCACACAAACATAGAATCATAGGGTTAATCAAGTAATTTTAAAAATGTTTAAAATTAATTAGACCTAAGATCATTTTCTAATAGGATTAGAATAATTTCCCTATTTTGTCACACCCCCTCCCAGGTACCCCCTTAACCTAGGAGAAAATGTGAGGACAGCAGACACTGACCCTCTTACGGCGTCTACTGTCAACCTGTTCAACCTTAAACCGTGTCCAAACACCTAATAAGCAGTTATCAATCATAAAAGAACATTTACCTCCAACCAGGGTTAAGCTATCATACAAATTCAGACTTGCAATCGAACTTAGAAGTAACACAAGTTTGCTAACTCCCACACCTTAACCCTCTATATGTACAACACATGTTTAAGATCAAATATTTACAATGTTCACAGAAACTAGTGGTAGGCCCAGATGAGTTCTTGTGTACTCTAAGCACCCCGGTTCTGCTCCTTACCTGGGAAACAGAAAAACAAGGGAAACATGAGCTAGATTGCCCACTGAGCGACAAGTTCAGGAAAAACCTTACTTTAATTTAGGAATAAATCAAAACCGTGTTCAAATCATGATAATAATAAATTAGTAAGTAATGAATTTTCACTTCTAGGCAAATCATGCTCAATTAGCATTATCAAACCATATATATTTCATTTTCGAAAAATAATGAAAACTCAACATATATCAGAAATATTTCCTTAGTTGAGGTGGAGCGAAGCTCAACGCTACTTAACGTCAAAAACAACCTTAGTTGGGGTGGAGTAATCTCGACACACCCAACATCGAATATCCATAGTTGTGTGGAGTTCTCAACACAATAGTGTCAATCATGCCTCTATGTGCATATATATATATATATATATATATATATATATATCATATCCTGGGTTGCCGTATACCTTCTCGAGTCCTTCAGTATCGGGTCCCATATACAAGATTTTGGTCATCCACATGCCTTCTTCATGTCCTTCAGCATTTAGGACTATCTCTATACTCAATTTACCCACATTTCTTCTCCGAGTCCTTCAGCATTGGGAACCATTTCTATATCCCGACTACCCATATGTCTTCTCCGAGTCCTTCAGCATTGGGAGCCTTTTCAAAAACGGAATTCAAAGACAACATGCTTTGAAAATAACATAACAAAATTTCACCAGTTTATGACATCTCAAATCTTTACAATTCATTATCAATCATCGTACTTTCATAAAATCATAGGTTAATAAATAGCATGCCTTTCGTAAAACTTGATTAACAACTAGCATGTTTCGAATAATTTCCAATGCAAAACCATAATATACATTTACATGGAAACGCATGCTTTCTTCCAAGAAAATAGTCATTGTAGCACATTAAAACTCGTGAAAAGCATAAACATAAAAACAAGCTTCCAATCATAGTTATATATCATGAAAACTTTGTATAAAGTAAGCTCATTTTGAATAAACTTGTCACTCCCTACTTGTCTCAGGCCCTTAATGGATTACACACCTTTCCTAGCTCCTCTTGGCATGAAATGTTTTAATTCCCTTTGCTAGATTCCCTAAAATTCCCATTAGTATAGCAAATAGGTCTTATACATTGATGCTTTGCTCACTATCGAGACCAATTTTACAACAAAACTAGTCAATTAGCGAGCCTAGCTTAAAATCAGCAAGACTTGTACCAGCAAAACCAGTTGACCAGCGAGATTTACCTGACCAACGATACCAGCGAGATTTGTGAGACAAAAAAGACCAGCGACACCCAAAGAGACTAATCTTGCTGCTGCTTCTTCATGCTCCCAGTGTCGCTAATCTCTTTAGCGATACTCGCTTCACACAGCTTCTATCTTTTCTTCTAACTGCTAAAAGTAGCATTTCCAGCCCGAATTAGAATTTCATTCCTCTTACAAACTTGTATAGAAATGAGTTTTCTAGCTTACCTCCAAATATCAAGGTCTATCTCCCCTTTGTTCATTTCTCATTATCCAAAACTCAAACCGACTCAATCCCTCAGCTTGGCATCGAGGGGAGGAAGGAGAAGACGACCAAGGTATATTGGAGTAGAATTTTGGAAGAATCCTAGTGGAAATTGAAGCAAAACGAAAGACTGATATGGAACTCGAGCAATCTATGTAAGGTCTGGTATTTGGAGGACAGCAAGCTGAAGAGACCAAGTCTGGGGCTGGAAATTTGAGGTTAGTGAGTTAGTTCATTTCTTAACAACTTTTGTGAAGGATGGTTAAGTTGAATGTGAAGAAAAATAGGTTAAATTATAGGTGAAAGTGACTATGTGGATTTCTCGAGTGTTATGGAGCAGGGTAAAGTAAAATTGGAATATCCGATGAACGAAGGGGAGATTGTAAACCCTACTTTCATTTGTAAGTACTAAACTTAAGTACGTAGTATCATTGTGGACGTACTTGTTTTCTCATGTAGATCGAAGAAAGAAATGAAGGAAGTCGGGAATATTTTTGGTAAGTTGAATCCTAAATCGAACATGGAATCTATTTTTACACAACAATTAGAATACATATAAGACTTAAGAAGAATTTCATTGGTCGAACTGAAGTGAAGAGATGCTCATACGGATTTTGTTTTATGGTAATAATTGTGAAATTATTAATAATGAAGATTAAAAAAAAAAAAAGAAAAGAGAAGAAAAAAAAAAAGAAAGAAAATAGAAGCATAAAGAAAGAGGAATGAAAGAAAAGAATGAAAAGGAAGAGAAAAAGAAAAAAAAAACAGAAAAAAAGGAGTGTCAGCTGGAAGTCCTTATCGGGTTATAGCTTAAGTTATCGACTAACTTCTCATTTCTCAAATTTTTAACCGACTTAAATCTACAGCTGAGCATTGAGGGGAGGAAGAAGAAGATGATCAGGGCAGTTGAAGTGGAATTCTGGAAGAAGTCGTGGTGGAATTAAAGCTGAAACCGAGGACAGGTCTGGTGCTCACGTAGTCTGAGCAAAGTCTGCTTTTTTGAGAATAACGAGCTGAAGAGACCAAATTTAAAGCTGAAAATTGGAGGTTAGTAAGTTAATTCAATTCTTTACAACTTTTGTGAAGTATGGTTCAGCTGAATGTGAAGAGAAATAGGTGTAATTATAGGTGGAAGTGACTGATGTAGATTTATCGAGTGAGCTAGAGCAGGGTGAAGTAAAATTGGAATATCTGTTGAAGGAAGGGGAATAGACCCTGACGTTTTGAGGTAAGTTAGAAAACTTATTTCTCTACAAGTTTGTAGAAGGAAAGAAATTCTAATTCAGGCTAGAAATGCAAGTTTTAACAGATAGAAGCGTAGACAGAAGTTGTGTGAGACAGGTCTCGTTGCAGAGATAAGCGACACTGGGGTGTGAAGGAGCAAGAGCGAGATAGATCTCGCTGGTGTCACTGGATGGTTTTTGTCTCACAAATCCCACTGTTCTCGCTGCTCTCGTTGATCTCGCTGGTAAGATAAATCTCACTAGTCGACAGTTTCGCTAGTACAGTTTCTTTTACAGCTCGGTTTCGCTAGTCTAGTCTCGCTGGTTGCCTGAATCTCGTTTATTAATGAATTTTCTTATGAAGTTTGGTCTCGATGATGAACAAATATCAATTTTTAAGACTTGTTTGCTATGTTAAAGGGAACTTTAAGGAAATTTAATAAAGGAAAATGTATTATTTCAGGCTAAGAGGAGCTAAGAAAGGCGTGTAACCCCTTAAGGGCCCAAGACAAGTAGTAAGTGACGTTTGTTTTCTTTGAAAAGGATTTCTATTTACAATATTTAGCCATGATTTCTTATGAAATGTGATTTGATGATGATTTGTTAAATGTTAAGCATGATTACTGTTTATATTTGCTTTCGTGGCATGAAAGACACGTTTTAACTATTTCCTCAAGCTTTAAGAAGCATGTTTGTATGATGTTAATTATTGAGAAATGATCTGGATTTCCATGAAATGTTTTATGATGAACTTTTTATACAAACATAATTGGTTTCTGAAAGGTTTTCTAAGGGATCCAATGCTGAAGGACGTTGAGAAGGCATATGGGCAACCCTATGACATGAAGGAACTCAATGCCGAAGGACGTTGAGAAGGCATTTGAGTATCCTAGGGACCCAGTAATGAAGGACATGGAGAAGGTACTTGGGCAATCCGAGATAGTTCCTATGTGCACATAGTGAGGAATGACGCTGTTGTGTTGAGATTACTCTACATCAGCTAAGGTTTTTTACCTTGGGTGTGTTGAGTTACTTCGCCCTAACTAAAGATTGTTTTCGACGTTGAGTGTGTTGAGCGTGCTCCGCCTCAACTAAGGGTATTTTTTTTTAATGCAAAGGAATGTTTGATGAATTTAGAAATTCTATTTAAGCAAATGGCTATCACTTATGTTTTCTTCTCTGCCTAAGCATGTTTTCTTGACGTTATAGTTAATGTTTTCTCTCGTATTAAGCATGATTTAATTCTAAATATGTGTTTTTATTACCTTGTCACTCACTAGGCATCCAACTCATACTTTTCCATGTTTTCTATTCCATTCAGGTAGTGAAAGAGTTCTCGATACTTAGCCTACCCAAGCCCCATCCTGCTTAAGTTTCAAGCGGTTAGAGAATACTTCTCATTACAGTTGTTGATGTGTAAATAATTTTGAGTAATGTGACATGTAGATATAGCTAGTTAGTTGTTGGGAAGTGAGGGTGGATAATGTGTATGTAGTCTAAGTTTGGTTGTGATCGAGGTTGGAGTTTCTATTGAAGTATATGTGAACCATCAAGTTATTGTAATTATTGGTCTGGTGGATTCTGAATGTTTATGATTTAGGATTACGCATCGTGGGTGGTTTTGTGAAATCATGTTTTCAATAGGTTAGACAGGTATGGATGGGCAGTGAACCTCACAAAAGGGGCGAAGTTTGCTATTTTCACATCCTCTTTCAAGTTAAAGAGAGTAATTTAGGAGGAGATGTGATAGAAATAAACTTTGAAATTTTGAGGTAAGCTAGAAAACTCATTTCTCTACAAGTTTGTAAGAGGAAGAAAATTCTAATTCGGGTTGGAAATGCTACTTTTAGCAGTTAGAAGGAAAGATAGAAGTTGTGTGAAACAGGTATCACTTGATAGATTAGCGATACTGGAGGCATGAAGGAGTAGCAGCGAGATCAGTCTCGTTGGGCGTCGCTGGTCGTTGTTGTCTTACAAATCTCGCTAGTCTCGCTAGTACAGGTCTTGTTGATTTAGCTAGTCTCGCTAGTTTGAGTCTTGCTAATTAACTAGTTTTGTTATAAAATTTGGTCTCGCTAGTGAGCAAAGCATCAATGTTTAAGACCTATTTGCTATACTAATGGAAATTTTAGGGAATCTAACAAAGAGAATTAAACCATTTCAGGCCAAGAGAAGTTAGGAAAGGTGTATAATTCATTAAGGGTTCGAGACAAGTAGTGAGTGACAATTTTATTTAAAATGAGCTTACTTTATACAAAGTTTTCATGATATATAACTATGATTGGAAGCATGTTTTTATGTTTATGCTTTTCACAAGTTTTAGTATGCTACGATGATTATTTGCTTGGAAGAAAGCATGTGTTTCCATGTAAGTGCATATTATGGTTTTGCATATGGGTAACCTAAGTATAGAGACAGCCTCCAATGTTGAAGGACACAGAGAAGGCATGTAGGTGGCCTAAATCTCATACATGGGACTCGGTATTGAAGAACTTGAGAAGGTATACCAACAACCCAGGATATGATATCTATGTGCACATAGAGGTTTGATTGACGCTGTTGTGTTGAGATTACTCCACACACCTAAGGATATTTGACGTTCGGTGTGTCGATATTACTCCACCCCTACTAAAGTTGTTTTCAACGTTGAGTTGCATTGAGCTCCGCTCCGCCTCAACTAAGGAAATATTTCTGATATGTATTGAGTTTTCATGATTTTTCAGAAATGAAATATATATGGTTTGATAACGTTAATCGACATGATTTGCTTGGAAGTGGAAATGCATTACTTACTGATTTATTATTATCATGATTTGAACACAGTTTTGATTTATTCCCGAATTAAAGTAAGGTTTTTCCTGAACTTGTCACTCACTGGGCAATTTAGCTCATGTTTTCCTTGTTTTTCTGTTTCTCAATTAGCGAGCAGAATCGTGGTGCTTGGCCTACACATCACTCGTTTGGGCCTACCACTAGTGTTTGTTAACATTGTAAATATTTGATCTTAAACAAGTGTTGTACATATAAAGGGTTAAGGTGTGGGAGTTAGCAAACTTGCGTTACTTCTAAGTTCGATTGTAAGTCTGAATTTGTATGATAGCTCAACCCTAGTTGGAGGTAAATGTTCTTTTATGATCGATAACTTCGTATTAGGTGTTTGGACACGGTTTAAGGTTGAACAGGTTGACAGTAGATGCCATAAGAGGGTCAGTGTTTACTATCCTCACATTTTCTCCTAGGTTAAGAGGGTACCTGGGAGGGGGTGTGACATATTTAGTATTAAAATAGTTTTAATGAACTAAGTAGGAAAAACATTACTATGATTATAAGGGAACTCTACCCGTAAAGTGTCGTTTAAGGCTGGGGGTGTTTAAGTTAATGGTTAACGGAACACCCCCTACTTGGGAGCTGATCTAGAACCTGAGTTGAATTATTCATAGTATAATGTTAGCATGCATTGTCACTATGTTAATTGAATTATTTAATTCACCTAATTTTAAGACCTTTATAAGAGTTATAATAGGCATGGACTTAGATAGATTCATTAGTCGAAATTTAACTAAGCATAACAAAACCTAAAACGTTAGGACACTTTAGTGGAAGGAAAATTAGAAAACAAGATATTTAAATCAAGTTTTGCTCCTACGTCCCTACATTCACAACGTGAAATCCATGCTCGGCTACGTGTCGCCTTGGGCACAACCTCCCTTCGAAAAGTGTTTGCATGGATCAATAACAAGGTGAATTGGGAAAGTGTCTATAGGAAGTGGGAGCGGGTTGCGTGTCAAAGTATCCCTCAGTCTCCACCCTCAGGTCACACCATGAGAGTCCTATGATCTGCCTACGTGTTGTCCTGGAGCAACCATTCCTTTGAAGGGCTTGATCATAGGATTTGGAACACTGTGAACTCCTAAAAAGGATAGGGTCTCCTAGGTTAATTACCAATAGTTGTCTTTCCCAATGGTACCCTATTGGTGGGTACCTCTAGGATCTAAAAGTGGGAGGGTTACACTTACAAGGACGAGTTAAATGTGTTACCAAATCCTTGACGGAACAACGGTGGCTAATGTCTATAGGAATTTGAGTTATTCTTGAATTAGAATTAGCTAAGAATTATCTCATTTTAGAGGAGGAGTAGTTGATTACCTTTTGGTGATTGTTCCTCTAAACCTCTGAAGCATCGTTGCAAAACTAAATTAATAGTTTGTTAGGGTTCTATGATTGTTTGTTTTGCTAAATTTGATTGGATTTTATGCAATTGTTTGCTTGTGTGATGAGTTAAGGCAAAGATAACTAATACAATCATTATTTGTTTAAATTTTTCAGCAATGTCTTCCTCTATGATCGCATTACTAAAGTTATCTTTTGGAAATAGATTTTTACTTTTAGAAAGTCTGTACATTATTGCTAAAATTAAAAGGAACTTAATATCTATTTCATGTTTGATTGAACAACTATATATTATTTCTTTTGATTTAAATAAAGCGTTCATTTATAAAAATAGTATACTTATTTGTTCAGCCAAATTAGAAAATAACTTGTATGTCTTAAGACCAACCGAATCCAAAGCACTTTTATATCAAGAATTATTTAAAACGGCTGAAACTCAAAATAAAAGGCAACACATTTCTCCTAAAAGTAATAATATATATCTTTGGCACTTAAGACTTGGTCACATAAACGTCTATAGGATCGGTCGTTTGGTAAAGAACGGACTTCTAAGTGAGTTAGAATATGATTCACTACCTCCTTGTGAATCATGTCTTGAGGGAAAAATGACCAAATGATCTTTTAGTGGAAAAGGTTAGGGGCAAAGAACCCTAAGAGTTAATACATTCAGATCTCTATGGTCCAATAAATGTAAAATCTCGAGGAGGGTACAAATATTTCATCTCTTTTATAGATGATTATTCGAGATATGGATACTTATACTTAATGGGGCATAAGTCTGAAGCCCTTGAAAAGTTCAAGGAGTATAAGGTTAAAGTTTAGAACCAATTAGGTAAAACAATTAGAATACTTCGATCTGATCGAAGTGGAGAGTACATGGATCGTTGGTTCAAGGACTATATGACAGAACATGAAATCCAATCCCAACTCTCAGCTTTTGGTTCACCTCAGCAAAACGGTGTATCAGAAAGGACTTGTTAGACATGGTTCACTTGATGATGAGCTATACTCAGTTGCCTAGATCGTTTTGGGGGTATGCAATAGAAACTGTTGTTCACATCCTAAACCAAGTTCTCTTGAAGAGTGTTTCTGAAATACCTTTCGAGTTGTGGAGGGGGCGTAAACCTAGTTTGCATTACTTCCATATTTGAGGTTGTCCTGCATATTTGCTAATGACAAATCCTAAGAAACTGGAACCTCGTTTAAGCTTATGCCAATTTGTTGGTTACCTAATAGAAACGAGAGGTGGTCTTTTCTACGACCCACAAGAAAATAAAGTGTTTATATCAACAAACGCTACTTTGTTGGAAGAAGACCACACGAGGGATCATAAACTACGTAGTATGTTAGTATTAGGAGAAGCTATTGAAAAGTCAACAAGAGTTGTTGATGAAGCTAGTCATTCAACAAAAGTTGATGAAGAAGCCAGTCAATCAAGTCCGTCTCATCCTTCTCAATCGTTGAGAATGCCTTGACGCAGTGGGAGGGTTGTATCATGACCTGACCACTACTTGGGTTTAATTGAAACTTAGATCGTCATACCTAATGATGGCATTGAAGACCCATCGTCTTATCGACAGTCAATCAATGACGTAGATAAGGACCAATGGGTTAAAGCCATGGACCTTGAAATGGAGTCTATGTACTTCAATTTAATATGGGAACTCGTAGATCTACTTGAAGGGGTAAAGCCCATAGGATGCAAATGGATCTATAAGAGGAAGAGAGATGCAACTAGGAAGGTACAAACCTACAAAGCTAGACTCGTAGCAAAGTTACCCAAAGAGAAATGGTTGACTATGAGGAAACTTTTTCTCCTATTGCTAAGCTAAAGTCTATAAGAATTTGATTGTCCATAACCACATATTATAACTGTAGAATATGGCAAATGGACGTCAAAACTGCCTTTCTGAATGGTAATCTTGAGGAGAATATCTTTATATCTCAGCCTAAGTGGTTCATATTCTAAGGTCATGAGAAAAAAGTTTGCAAAAATCGATCTATTTATGGGTTGAAACAGGCTTCGAAATCTTGGAATATTAGATTTGATACTATGATCAAATCTTTTAGTTTTTACCAAAATGTTGATGAACCTTGTGTATATGAGAAAATGAATAGGAATAAAGTAGCTTTTTCTAGTGCTTTATATGGATGATATCCTACTCATTAGGAATAATGTAGGGTACCTGACAAATGTAAAGAACTGGTTAACGATCCAATTCCGAATGAAAGATTTGGGAGAGGCGCAGTTTGTTCTTGGGATCCAGATCATTAGGGATCGTAAGAACAAAATATTAGCATTGTCTCAAGCAATGTATATTGATAAGATGTTGTCGCGATATTTGATGCGGAGCTCCAAAAAGAGTTTATGGCCTTTCAGACATGGGGTTCACTTGTCTAAGGAACAGTGTCCTAAGACACCTCATGCTCTACACTAGGCCTGACATATGTTTTGCAGTAGGGATAGTTAGTAGATATTAGTCCAATCCAGGTTTAGACCACTGGACTATTGTTAAGAACATCCTCAAGTATGGTAGGAGAACGAGGGACTACAAGCTCGTGTGTAGAGTTAAGGATTTGATCCTTACGGGGTACACTGACTTTAATTTTCAAACTAACAAGAATTCTAAAAAATATGCCTCAGGATCAGTTTTTACCCTGAACAGAGGAGCTGTAGTGTGGCGTAGCATCAAGTAAGGATGCATAGTAGACTCCACTATGGATGCTGAGTATGTAGCTGCTTATGAAGCAGCAAAGGAAGTAGTTTGGCTCAGAAAATTCCTAAGTGATATTGAAGCATTCCAAACATGGACTTACCCATCACCTTATATTGTGATAACAGTGGGATAGTAGCCAACTCTAAAGAGCCATGTAACCACAAATGAGGAAAGCATATTAAGAGAAAGTATCACCTGATATAAAAGATTGTGCAATGAGGAGATGTGATCGTTACCAAGATCGCTTCGGAGCTCAACATCGCTAATTCATTTACGAAGGCTTTCTTGGCTAAAGTACTCAAGGGCCATGTAAGGAGTCTAGGTCTGCAAGACATGCATATTGTATGATCTAGGGCAAGTGGGAGATATGTAATGGGTATAGGAATGTCCTAGTTTATTGTATTTGCATATTTACCTTTTATGTAATGTACATTATACATTTGACATTTCCAGCTCTAGATTATTTATTGTATATACATCCTACTAACTAAAGTTTTAGTTCAAGTGGGAGTTTGTTGGGTTTGATGCCCTAAAACTCGTAGATAACAAATGTAACATTTGACCGATTATTAATAAAATGTTATTGATGTTCTTTTCCAATAAAGTGTTATTGTTTATATTATGCTTATCTTGTCGAAATAGCCCTAGTCCAATAAACTAACATCTTAGGTCATTGAATAAGTCTTGAACCATATATGGAGACATACAGGAATCAGTGTTCAAGATACAACCTAAAGGGTCTACAGTACAGGGATAAGACTGGGTACTTTATATTGGTGACACTATGGATATGATCCACTTTGTATTTGATACAAATGCAACAATCCAACGCATTCGTGTAGGGGACATACAAGTGGGGGTATCCTATGTAATGAGGTTGCATAAGGCTAGACCGCGAAATAGTAAATGCTAGCTATAACACCATTGACTAGTTATGTTTCTATTTCACTAGGATGACCTAGGCAACTTAGTCTTAATTCTGAGTGGGTTATGGACTTCTGTTCATGAGGGATTGT
The DNA here is from genome assembly GCA_031780015.1 of Citrullus colocynthis. Taxonomy (NCBI): domain Eukaryota; kingdom Viridiplantae; phylum Streptophyta; class Magnoliopsida; order Cucurbitales; family Cucurbitaceae; genus Citrullus; species Citrullus colocynthis. The sequence goes on from QLSR01000213.1 coordinate 1,160,371, forward strand.
CCTTTGATTTGTATGGGTGAGAGTGGTTAGTTCGCTGACTCAATAAGCCTATCATTTTGGGGACAAGACTGAGTGGGAAGTTGGGAACATAATTGCACAAGATGGAACTCGCTCCTTCTCTGCTTTAGGGAAGTAGATGAATGTTCCCCTAAGTGGTGTCTCTGGGTCTTGAAACAAATGGTCCTACCCTCTCAATGACACAAGGGGGGTTTCTGTTTAGTGGTTGGACCATAAACAATTTGTTCATAAAAGGAGCATTGGTACATAAGGAAGTAGAAGTAACCTAGGGGTAAAACAGTAATTTTGACCAAGTTGTTGTTATGGATACTCGTGTAAGACTAATTTGTTGTTGTTGATCTATGTCCATGGACACAAAAATATATTTGCAGTGAGAAAAGTGTAACTGTGGGTCTATAGTGGAGTGTACCCATAGTTAATGAATATTGATTATCTTGGTTAATGAGTTTAACCAATTAATCTCATATCGTTGGAGCTTCTAATCTATAGGTTCATTAGGTCCCACTGGAAGCTCGTAAAGGGTATTGAGGTAATTATAGTAATTTGAAATGTTCAAATTTACTCAGGGAAACAATATAATGGAGATGCATTATAATATAAAGTTTATTAACTTTATAATATAAATTTATTTTGAATTTAATTCAAAATTTAATTTGTGAGAGAATTAAATATTTGTAAGAGTTCAAATATTAAATTTAATATGAATTGAATTCATATTAAAATTATAGGTTAAAACTAATGCGCATTAGACGCACATTAAAACTATACATTATTTGGGAGAAATATAATTGAATGTGATTCAATTATAAGGTTAAAATTAGATATATAATGTTTAACTTAATGATTAATTCATTGGTGAATTAATGAATTATTTAATTTAGTTTAATTAAATTTGATTTAATTAAATTGGTTAAATTAAATCTATAGATTATGTGAGGGATATTTATTAAAATGATCAATTAAATTGGATTTGATTGATTAAATAATAGTAATTGATACTTCAGTTATTATACGCGGTACGAGTCCACAATATTTTTTTTCTACATATATTCTACGCCTAATGAGAGAGAAGTAGGTCAATTTTGGCTTTTTCCTCCATTTTGCATGATACAGGAAAAATAGGTTTCCAAGAGAGATTTTCTCATCTCTCCCAATCACACTCTGTAGAATTTCCCAAAAAACAAATTAGGATCCCACCATCCTACCTCATCTTTCCTAAAAGAGATTATTAGTGAATCCAAATGGTGGTGTTCCTGCGCAATTTGCAAAGATTGTGCAGAGAAGAAATATTTTCCCAAAGAAGTTGGTGAAAATCCACCTGATTCACAACGAAGGTCTTTTCTTCTCTGTAATTTTATTATAGATTTAGAATCTTTAAATTTTCATAGCATGCTTAGCCTATGTTTGCAGTAGAATGTCTCTGTAACATTATTATTATCTATCAAATGTACTGGTTTTTTTATCTAAATTAAAATACAGTGTTTTCTTCTCTGTAATTTTATTATAGATTTAAAATCTTTAATTTTCCACAGCATGCTTAAACTATGTTTGCAGTAGAATGTCTTTGTAACATTATTATTATTTGCCAAATGTATTGATTTTTTTATCTAAATTAAAATACAGTGTTTGGTTCTCTGAAAATCTTTCGTTGCGTGGGGATTTCAACACTACAGTCGGTGCATACTGCCTCTAGGCCTGGAGTATGCCTGCCCACTAGATCAAGGTTGAAAGTTCCCTTTTCCAGAAACACCGGGAACAAACCTTTTGCTCTTGCTTCGACCAGACTACTCATGTGACACCTCTGATGGATGTTTTGTTCTTTCTCCTCTAAATGTCTCTTACTCCACCTTGTCTTTAGACAAACTCTTTTCCACTCTCATGACTGCTTCTACTAACTTAGAGAAGTCAGTCCACTTCACACTTACAGTAACTAGAGCTCATATCTCCTTCCGTAATCCTACTTCGAATCATTTATATCTATCAGTTTCATCAACTATGATCTTCATTGCATACTTAGCTAATTATGTATACCTCTTTTCGTATTTAGCCACAGACATTGAACCCTGCACCAATCTTAGAAACTCATTTCTCTTCGCATCGTAGAAGGACCAATGATAATACTTATCCTAGAATGCCTTCTTGAAATCGTTCCATGTAAGTTTCCTGCATCACCTTTCCTGTCCTCAACTAATCTCTACCAATCCTTTTCTCCTTTTTGAAGCAAAAATGTAGCTAGTTCAAGTTCCCTACAGGATAATGCATAACCTTGAAGCACTTTTCTCTCAAATTCAACCATGCTTCAACATCCATAAGATCCATACAACCTTCAAAAATAGTGGCACCTAGTGCTTTTAACCTCTCGATCCCATATTTCTTCTCAGGGTCAGCTTGTACTGCTCCTACAGTGGTAGCCAACCTCTATGATATTCTAGTAAATATCTATTCTTCCATATTCACTTCAGCCTGAGGGTTACTGGATTCCCCCTCAAAAGTTTCTCTCGAACCCTCGGTAGCTTGCAAAGTTCTAGCTTCTACTTGCCTACCTCGTCTGTTCCTTCGAGGCATAGTTCCTATCATATACCATAACATTAATATATTATAGACTTTACATGCTCCTAGCTACAATGCATGACCCTAATCCCCAAAATCTTTTTCTCTGATACCAACTTGTCACGCCCCCTCCCTTAGTTACCCTCTCAACCTAGGGAAAGATGTGAAAACAATAAGCATCGACCTTTGTACAACACTCATTGACCGTCCTATCTTCCTATGTACCGATAGAATAGTATAACCATTACACAATATAACCTCTAACTCATACCTAGACATTCACATAAGTACAACAGATAATATACACAATAACTCTTATAAACATGCTACACTTATTTACAACTTTGAGTTCCTCCCATACTAAAATGTACATAAAAGACTCAAGTCCTAAAACATACAAAAGTCTACTAAATAAACAAGAGTTTGTAGCAGAAGTAGAGAGGCTAGATAAGCTAAGCACCTGGTAAGCACTTAAAAAGTGCTTTTTATTCTCTCAAATTAAGGGAGTTTATATTAGATTTCACTTGTTTGCTAGTGGTTTTCAGGTTAAAATGAGGAAAATTAGAAGAAAAGACTAAAAGATCAAAACCGAGCAAGAATACCGCGAAAAAGAGCTGAAAAACTCAAAATGGCACAAATTGGGGCAGCGTCGCGGCGCTAAAACGTGAGAGCAAGTTTTCTAGACGCAGACCTAGCGTCGCGGCGCTCTCCAACAGTGTCGCGACGCTGTCCCAAAATTTTCAATAGTGCCGCGGCACTATAGACCAGCGCCACGGCGCCAGTTTTCCTTAAATGAAAATTGTTATTTTTGGTAAGTTTTTGGGCGGCCAAACTCTACAAATTTGGGGGTTTCCAGCAGCCCTAGGAATCAAAAACAAATCAAGGAAGTTGTAGACCTAAAGAAGCACAAAAAGGAGAGAATTGAGTGAGAGTTCAAAGAGTGAGTTAGTTGCAAGGAAGAGAAAAAGAGTTCGAGATAGTCGTGGTGCCCTTTGAATTTCGACGTGAGAGCCAAGAAGATCGTGACAGTGCTACCTCAATCAAGAGCCTCTTTTCAGTAGAGTTTCCCTTTCTTTACACTCTTTCTTTGTTTATTTTGCTTAAACATGTTGCTTCAAGCTATGAGTGGCTAAACTCTTTAGTTTTAGGGTTTTGATGATTTGTTTATTAATTTTGTTGATCTTGTAGACTTTCATGGTTTTGTTGGAATGATTATGCTTTTCATTGTTATTGTGTTTAATTCTTGTGGATTGGCCATCTTCTCATGTTAGGTTAGATGTATGATTGAGAGATTGTATGTTTAACTTGATCTATAACAATGAATTGTTGTTAATCTATCACGAGAGTAGTTAGGTTGACAATAAAAGTTGCTGAAGACTATTTTTAATGCCATGTAATTTTGTATTGGTTTTAAGAGATTAATAATCAATCGAGTTGCATCAGAAAGGGTTGTTTTTTAGAGAAAATAACTTGGAATTAAGTTTCTAGACTTAGGCATATGAATGACAATAAAATCCATGAAATCTATAATATTGCATGATGAAATAAACAAGGATTCATTACCCTAGAACTCTCTTTGACTCTTGTGTTTCTCACTTTAATACTTTCCTTATTTGATTTGTATTTTCCATAACTCATAATTTTCAATTTCAATCCTCAAATAAAATTGATTCAACTCTAGAATAGCTAAGTAACTTGAACCTTCAACATTTGGATCTCCAGTGGAACGATATTCGGACTTAACCGCCTTATATTATAACTTGACCCGTACACTTGCGGTTAACACTAAAAGTGCGCATCAGCACCGTGAACTCGTTCACTACCTGAGATGTAAGCCCTAACTCCTAATTTTCCTTGCTTAACTTCAAGTTAAAAACAAATGGTCAAATGTTGGCTTGTGATGACTTAAGTAAACCTAAATTCAAATGGGAATTGTAGTGATTATTTAAGCAAGCCTAATTTTTATTTAGCCTTTAATAAAGGGATAAGAAATGTAGTCAATGGTGTGTGATCAAAAGGAATATTGGCTGAGACTTAGAAAAATTTTTGTGTTTGAGGTTCACCTAAGTGCTAAGTAAGTCAATTATATAAGAATAATTAAATTAAATGAATAAATAAATTAATTAAATTAAAATTGAAGGAAAAAATTTTGTTTAGGGTGATGGGGATGAGGAAAAGAGAGGAGATGCCACGTTGAAGGTAAGCAAGCAGCTAGTTGGCCAAAGTTGATTGGAGGGAACAAGTAGCACTTTGGCTAGAAGCAAGCAGCTAAAAGAAGGATCTGGTTCTGCCGATTCCCTATTGCATTTTCCCATTTTTGCCATTTTTTACCAAATGAAAGCAAATTAAGTCAAAAATCCAACCTAGAGCTTCCGAAGTGAATTAGAGTTGGGAAGCTCGAGAAAAGTTAAAGAAAGTGGAGGTTGTCGTTGAAATTGGGTAAATCAGAGCACTTTAGTTTTAGGAACTTATCAAGGGTATTCAGAAAGGTTTTAAAGCACCTAAGTTTATTGGTAAGTAAGTTAAGACGCTCTTCTTGAGTTCCATAAAATTTATTTGGAGTTTATTTGATTATAGAAAGTGTTTTGGAGATCTGAAAAATTGAGTTGAAAATAGGGGACTACTGCTCAAGCTGCCGTCTACCCCCTGCACACCAGTCGCACGCTGTGTGCACAGCTAGTGCCCACGCCCATGCCCGCGTTTGCACACCCCTGTGCACCAGTTGCCGCCCACGCCGCCCATGCTAATCAATGCCTTCCCATGGCCTTTTCAGGTGTCGGTGAGCATTTTAAGGCCCGGGTGAAATTTTATTGGTTTGTTAGCCTCAAAATGGGTAATTTTGAATTTTATACTGATTTTTGGGTATTTTAGAAATTTTTGGGAAATTTTGCATAAAAGTCTCTAAATGGAAATGGTGAAGGAATAAGTGAAATTTAAGTTGATTTAGGTCAATGTGGATAATTTTTAAGTATTATGGAAAGTGTGGGAACCTAAAGGGGATGATCTAATACCTCTTAATTGATATTTCATGTCAAATTGAGGTTGGAGAGGCCTATAACCCTGAGGGATCATGCCCGAGCTGTGAGTGACATATGTTTACTTTAAAAAGGAATTCATTTATGATTTTTAGCCATGATTTCTTATGAAGATGTGTTTTTTTGCTGATTTTGTTAAGTATTGAGCATGATTCACTGATTTTACTTTAAATGCCTGGTATAGAATGTTAATCTTAGACAGGAAAGTTATATGTTTTATTATTCTCAAATGTTGCAAGCATACAGGATTTGAATGATAAAACTTATATTATGCTAAGAATGTTTTATGGTTGCTAATGATACATTCTAAGGTTTCTAAAAATGATGTTATAAACCATCATACCTTGTACCCTATTTGTGATCGCCCAGCTACGTGAATATGTTTCCGTAGCAGTATATGTTGTCAAGGAACTCCTGATACTAAAGGATTAAAAGAAGGTACTTGGGAAGTTCAAGAGATTCTCGATATTGAAGGATTAAAAGAAGGTATTCGAGAAGTCCCAAGATTTCCAATACTGAAAAACTAAAGAAGGTATTTGGGAATTACAGTATTAGCACTTTGGGGGCATTCCATGTGCACGTAGGAAAAGGTATCAACGTTGATGTATGGAGACTACTTTACATCAACTAAGGCAATGACGTTGAGTGTATTAAACTCGCTCTACCTCAACTAAAGGATTGTAGGTACAGGTTAATGTGAAGTTTACATTGTTTTAAAGATAAAATTTTCATGTTACGTGATGATTTATCTTCTTATTTTACTCATGATTATGGCTTGATATACCATGATGACTTGAGCTTACAAATGTTTTCCTTAATTTAAAATGTTTTAGCTGATATTATTGTAACTATTTTAAATCGTCACTCACTAGACGCTTTAGCTCACGTTTTTCTATGTTTTCTCTCTCACCTAGGTAGCGAAAGAGTACCCGAAGTTTAGCCTAGTAAAGCCTCGTCATCTTCAAAATTGAGGACGTCAGCACACTCTTTCCTTTCCAAGTTTTCTAAGTGTAAATGGTTTTGAGTTAGTGTGGCATGTAGACATGCCTAGATGAGTTTAATGTTAGGGCATGGCAATGTACATTAAGTATGTATTGTAAGTCTTGTCTTGGATGGCTTTGAAGGTTTGACGATTGTGAATATTTATTCTTCTTGATCTTTTATTTATTTTGGATGTTGTTCTTGTATGCTAAATGCTATGAAGAAAAGATATTGCGGGAGGCTATGTTTGCTATTTTCACACATTTTTCCAGGTTCAAGAGCGTAATTTGGGAGGGGGTGTGACATGAGAGATAGAAAACAGATGAAAATCGTGAGCTAGGAGGCCTATTGAGTGACAGTATTTAAATAAACTTTAAATAATAAACATTGATCATATAAAACCCATAGCTAACATCCAATAAGAACATATCATATCAAATATCATTAAAACATAGAAACTTATACCCTTTAAACCTTAGTTGAGGTAGAGCAAACTTGATATTCTGAACATCAAAAACAATCCTTAGCTGATGTAAAGTAATCTGAATACAATCAGCTCAACACTCTCCTATGTGCATATAGAAATGCTCCCAAAGGGCTAGCACCCTAACACACAGCCCAAAGCCCCTTGTGTGCGAATGTGGTAATAAAGACCTTACATACTAGGTCACGCAAATACCTTCTCCTTGCCGTTCAGTATTGAGTCTCTTACTTATCAATACTAGGGTACATTCATGTTTTTGAGATAAAACTTGCTTAACAAATAATTAAACATAGCATAGATAACTTCCTTTAGTAAACATTTAACTTCAAAGCTAGTTAAACATACATAACATAACTTTAAGTCAAATATAAGAACATGCTTTCAAGGTAAACCATTTACTTAAAAAAAGCATTAAATAAAGCATCAAAACATTTTATTTTCAGAAATATTGCCATTCATTTCTTTTTGCTAAGCCTCAACGGAAGCTTTCCACGCATCTGTTTGACCTGAAATGTAAGTTTACTTCCTTTGGTTAGACTCTTTTTAAATCTCTCTAAATCTTAGCTTAAACCATTTATATCCTTAGATCAAATTCACACTTGAAACAACTTACCAACACCAACCGGAATAGGCAATGTCTCTAGTAATTTAGGATGTAACTAGGCATGCAACTTGGTTGGACATGGCACTTGCACTCGCCCACAGCCTTTGTCGCTCACGCACATGGCACTACATAGGCACAGGCCCTGTGCAGCAACTCTCGCACACACCTGTACAGTCACACAAGCGTGCCACTAGGCGTCAATCACACACACACACACACACCCGACGTCGACAACACAAAGACCACTGGGGGTGGATCTTCTACACTAGCTAAGGGTCCACGGTCAGGCCCTTAGGATACGACGCCACTGCCTTACTTTTGCTGCATATGTTACGTGCCACTTGCACACCTCACTGCTTGCCCCCTAGGCATGCAAAACACTCAACCAACCTTTAAACGGGCACTTTATCGCCCGAACCACCGGCAACCCCTTCACGCCAACCTTCTTCAACCCCTAACCGACAGCCACCCAATGGCCCTTAAAATTCAACCTACACTTTTAGCAACCAAAATTAACATTTCTAATCAATTTTATCTCTATTTTTTCCACAAACCTTCCAACAACCTCTTAACTAACTTACCTTTAAATTTGACCCTTAAAGTCTTCCTTAATAGGTCGAAACCCTCCAATCATCCCTGAGAGTTTAGACACCTTGCTCTCTCCTTAAATTCCAACACCTTCTTGATGGAATTCTTTTCTGGCAACCCTTATACACAAATTACACAGATGAACGAAGTCTTTGGTCGGAAAAACTCTTCTTTGCCTCGAGTGAAATGCACAAACCGAGTCCCTCTTTGCATGCTTCTATTTATACTTCCTCACGGCAGCATCATGCAACCCCTTATGGTGCCACCTCCTACTTCCAATTTTAATAAGTCTCCTTAGTTTGCCACTTAGTTATTCTTAAATTAAATGATAAAGATAATTAAGCCAAAATTGAAAGAAACTTGGACACTACCTGTCACACCCCTTCCCAAGTTACCTCTTGGTATCCTGATAAACAATTTATATAACTGATAACATAAAACTCATACACAACATATGAACTATTGGAACTTATATATAGCTACACAATACACTTGTTTACATACCACCATTTTGACAATACTCAATTCCCCCAAAATTTTAGTCGATATGTACATGTTTGACATAAGTTCCATATCATACAAGTTATCTAATAACGCCAAGGGTTTGCAACAGAAGCAGACGAGGCTTTATTGCCTAGTGAATGACGGAGTAATTAAAATAACTTAACAAATACTTCGCTAATAAAAATCCTTAAAACATAATCATCATAAGCCATAATCATTGATCATAAGAAAAACCACAGCTAGAGAAATCATGGAAAATAATACTTTAATCAATAAAACATTAATCATAAACATGGATACTTCTGTAGAAACATTAAACTTTAAGCTAGTAAACATGCTTAGCAAGCTCATAAATCACATATAAATCTTGCTTTTCAATAAATCTTTATTTAAAGAAACAATAAGTAAAACACAACTTTTCATTTTAAAACATTGTCAGTCACTCATTTAGTTGGGTCCTAAATGGATTGTAGACTTTCCACACCTCCTCTTGTCCTGAAAATAAATTCATTTCCTAAAGTTAACTTCTTTTTATTCCTTTTAAATCTCTTCTTAAGCCATTGACATCCTTAGATCAAAATTAGACTTGAAATGACTCACCAACACCAATTGGGTTGCCTAGTTCCTTAGATAATGTGAATTGCAACTAGGCATGCAACTTAGCTAAACTCTCACCTACTGCCCAGTCGCTCACACCCACAGCTCTGCCCGGACACTGCCCTTACGCGGCAACTTTCGCACACCCACACAGCTACACGTACACTGACACCAACAATGTGCGAAAACTTCTACACAACCGCACAACTTCACTACGCACAAACATGCGCACAAGCTGGGCGATGCTTCAAAGTCTATGCGTCGAACTTACGCACAAACACTAGGCATCTAGCGTCAGGACTTCTTTAGCACACACGCCTCTGCTTACCTACACCGGCCACACAGCTTGCCACACACACACCTCAATCTGCTCGCCCTAGGCGTCCAAGGCCCAAACTAACCTCTAATGCCTCTCAACTGCCCTTGCCACGGATAGCCTTTCCATGCTCGCTAGCTTTAACCTCCAACCGGCTATCACGCAATTTTTACAACAATCAACAGTTTCAGCAATCAAAATCAACACTTCTAACCATTTTTAATTTTGATTTCTTCCATAAACCTTAAAATAATTTCTTAACTTACTTACCTCCAAATTTGGCTTTCAAATTCCTCCTCAAGAGCTCAGAATCAACAATTCTTCAACCCTTACTCAAGAACACCGAAAAGCATGAACATCTTCATTTCCACCTCAAATTTCAAACCCTTGCCAATGGAACTTCTCTTCGACAGCCCTCAGATTTCAAATACACTAGTTTTGAAAAACTTTGGTCGAAGAATGTTCTCTTTGGCATGAGTGATTTGCGTAAACTGATTTTTTTTTCTTCCATCTATTTATACTCTTTGTCGAGGACTTCATGCAACATCATAGCATGCCACCTCCTGCTTCCATACTTCCCACTTTAAATTTCAGCTTGCCATTTATCTATTCTTAATCAAATAAATAAACATAATTGACTAAAATTAGAGAAGACTTGAACGTCTACCTCAAGGTCCATCTTTTCAACGCCTAACAGACACCCTTATAGGTTCTTGGCTAGCTTCATGCCTACCTTTTTCAACGCCATACCTGACTTATGTTGTTAACGCCTACTTGGTTTTAGGCACTTCAACGCCTACAAGTCTTAGGCTTCTTCCATGCATACAGTTCCTCTCAACGCCCAACACCTTAAGGCTTAACAAACTCTTGCTGCTTAGACAATCTTCACTTCAACCTTTGGCTAGCCTTCAACCCAAGTTCAACACATGCCTTCTTCATCCAAATTATAACTTTGGCACCAAAGACACTTCTCACTTCACACCTAGGAAAATTTTTCCTTTCCACGCACACAAATCCGACTACAAAAACTTAGCATAATCAAAGATATGTTAGGGCTTATAATTTACCACCACCTTATGAGAATTTCATCCTCGAAATTCAGTTGTTGTTGGCATTATGAAACAAATAAGGATACTTGTTGGTTATTTGGTCCTTGCTTTCCCAAGTTGCTTCTCAACATCGTGATTCCTCCATAAAACTTACAAAGTAATTGTTTTATTCCTTAACACTTGTTCCTTTTCATCTAGAATTTCCACTGGCTTCTTGATAAGACAAGTACTCTTTAAGCTTTATTGGTTGTACCTCAAGCACATAAGTTGGATCTAGAATATACTTCTTCAATACAACACATGAAACACATCAAGAATTTTAGACATATCCATCGTTAAAGTCAAACGATAGGCCACTGGTCCAACTCATTCGAAAATCTCATAAGGCTCAATATACCTTGGACTCAGTTTTCCTTTCCTTCTAAATCAAAGGACCCCTTTCCATGGAGATAACTTGGGAAACACTTTGCTCCAACATTAAACTCCAAGTCTCTTCTTCGTTTATCTCAATAAACTATTATGTCTATGTAAGCTCCGTACCTGTCATTGGGAGAAGGTAAGTAAGAAGAAAATATGGGACGGGTATTGAGTAAAGTAATTGACCGAGTTGTGTGGGAGCAAAAGTGGCTAAGTGTTGGCCATGTGATGGGGTGATTATGCGTTGAAAGTATGTCTGAAGCTTGGCAAGAGTTGTCGCTGGTAGCTATGCGTTGAAGAGGGCAGCTTAGCGTGGAAGCAGATGTGAAGAAAGGAGGGTGCAATTGGCGTTAGTGGAAGTATGCGTTGAAGGCTACTATGTGTTAGAAAGTTGGCATTGCTATGCGTTGAGATGGCCTATGTAAGACCCTAACTCAGAATTCTTAAGATGGCTAGTAAGAGAGGAAGTAAGAAAAAAAAAAAAAAAGTAAGACTAGTTGAACGCCTAATATCAGGAAAACAATGGATATTCCACTAAGAGTAAGAATGAAGGATTGAAAGCATAGTTTGGAGATTAGTCAAAATTTAGATGTATTCTTGAGCATAGTTTGGTTAACGCATAGATGTAAGCGTTAAAGTGTGGTACCTTAATTTGGAGGGAATTTGATACTGAATTTTAAAAAGGGAAACAAGAATTTGGAAAAAGAGGAAACACATGGCTCACACTAAGTCTTGGAAATTAATAAGTTATGGAAATTAACAAGTTATAGGATTAGCTTTGGAGGGTGTTAAGCTAGAAAGAAGAGAGAAGCCGAGGAACCTTAAGGCATGAGCAGTATGAGTTGAAGGTTTATTATACGTTAGTAAGGATTTTGGTGTTGATAAAGAAGTCTATGCTTAAAGACAAGGACATTTAGTGTTTAAGGTGACTATGATCGAAGGGTTGCTGTGTGTTGAGGGGTGGCTACCAGCTATGCGTTGAGGAGCCCAATTCCATGGTAAATGGAAACATAACTTTGATTTCGAGTAAACGCATAGGTTGTAACTCAAGAGTTTAAAGGGTAGGAAGTTGGACGCATGGTACGATGCGGTAAGGTACAAACGCATAGTAGTATGTGTTTGAGACATTGACACCTAGTAATGTACGGTGTAGAAACGAGTTCAAAGGTATTATGGCCAGGAGTAAAGGAAGTAAATAATGAAGCTAAAACTCTAAAGGAAATTCAGTGGACGCATAGGGGCAATATGATTGAATGAATAGTTGTATATTAGAATATGTTGGGCATATGAGATAAGCTTATAAAGGCTAAGTGGCTTCATATAAACCTGACACCTTATAAGCAGGAGGTGTTAAAAGGCATGTTAAGTAGCATGCAAAGTGACGCTTGGATAAATACATGGTTGGTTAAATTGCAACGTGACATGTGGAAACAAGTGGCAAAAAGGGAGGAGAAGTAGTATGATCAACCCTCTACTCCAAGCTATAAATAGGACCTTGAGAGAAAAGAAGTGACGGATGATGTCGAAGTAAGAATTCTTGAGAGAAAGAAGGAATCCTTGTGTCCATAATAAAGTCTACGGTCAAGGAAGAAGATATTCTTGACAACTTAGCTATATCTTGTGTTAAAGAATTGTCTTGCGTTTAAAAGGGTCAGCCTTCCGTTTAAGTTTCAAGATGAACGATGCGTCCAAGTGGGACCTTATGCGGTCGACGCATCCAAAAACGAGAAGTAAGGAAGAGTTGGGATGCAGCTCGTGTTAGCTATCAACCATGCGGCTAAGGGCAAGGTTGCAACCAACCGAGCTGCCAGAGGAATATAAGGCCTTGCGTTCCAGGAATAGAACTCTGCGTCCAAGAAGCTCAGGAAAGGGGAAATAGCAGATAGAGGAGAAACTATCCTTAAATTGTTCTGTGAGTGACACCTTTCTTTCTTTGAAATTGTTTATTTTGAAGTGTTATTCTAATTTCATTATGAACTATGATTTGATGAAAAATGATTATTTGAAAAGCATGGTACTTGAATATTTTTAGTTCACAAAGCATGACTTATTATTTTGAAAAGCATGTTGTGAAATGTAATCTGCCGAGGAATATCTTATTTCTTCATGAAAGGTTTCAAATGAACTAGTTATGTGAAATGTTGGTTTCTGAAATGTTTTAGAGGAGGCTCAATGCTGAGGGACATGAGAAGGCATGTGAGTTTCCATGGGACCCAGTACTGAGGGACATGAGAAGGTACATGGGCAACCCGCCATATTCCTATGTGCACATAGAGGTTGATACTGTTGGTGCGTCGAGTTTTGCTCCTCATCGAGCCAGGAATGATTTCGACATTGGGTGTGTTCAGTTTTGCTCCACCCCAACTAAGGATGTTTTCGACGTTGAGAGTGTTGAGTTTTGCTCCGCCTCAACTAAGGGAAATTGTTGAGAACAACTGATTTTATGTACAACTACTCTGAAGTGTATTTATGTGATTTGATTATAAGTTGAAAGTATGATTTTATAGAAATGATGATTTGAACTAAGTATGTTGTGATATAATGTTGATAACATGCCTACTTTTAAACTAAAGATAGTTTTTCACACAATCTGTCACTCACTGGGCGTTTAGCTCATCTTTTATATGTTTCCATTTTCCAGGTAGCATGACAGTTCCCGTTGCCGATCGAAGTCGAGGTTTGTCAAAAGTTAATTGTATTGCCGTCTTAGGAAATGCGATTAAACGGGCTTAAAGGAAGTTTGACAGTGGAAGTCGATAATAGGGTCGATGACTGCTGTCCTCATGCTCCGTCTCGGGCTAAAGGAAGGTAGTTCCGGATGAGGTGTGACAGCCTATGCGTTGATGGTTGGTATGCGTTGGTGCATAGAAAAGGGGTCGAGAGGGCCATGAGGTAGTCGGCTATTCGGCGTTGGGCAATTAGTAGCATGGTAAGTTGAGGCTATGCATTGCCAAAGCTATGCGCGAAAGGTTTGAGTTGGCTAATTCAAGAAGGAAGATGATGGTAGAGCTGGTAAGTCGGTGATTTATATTGATATATAAGTGAGTGCATCGAATAATTAAACCCTTTTGGACATATTTTCGAACTCAGATTGACTTCATTTCGCAGATAAACAACAAGGAAAGGTGGAAAAAGGTGTTTATATTGAATTCCAGTAGAAACCAGATCATTTTCGTGGTGACTTTAAAGCTGGAACTAGAAGCTTGATTGTTGCTGATAATCTGGACACCATTCGGTATTTGAAGAAGAGTGAGCTGAGGAAGTTGAAGCTAGGACTGAAACTTTGAGGTTAGTAGGGATTTAATTCTTAGCAACTTCCATGAAGGATGTTTAAGCTTAATCCGAGCAAAAATGTGTTAATTTCTAGGAGGAAGTAATCGGAGTTGAATTGCTAGACAATTCAAGGCAGTCGAAGTCATTTGGGAATAGTTCTCAAACGAAGACGAGTTATGGTATGAAATTTTGAGGTAAGTTAGAAAGCTCACTACTTTACAAGATTATAGAAGAAAGGAAGTTCTGAATTTGGCTGTAATATGGTTTTTAGCAGGACAAAGAAAGAGTTAGAAGGGAAGAAATAAAGCAGTGGCATGAAGTATCGTTAAGACAGTGATATCGCTAAGGAGCTGGAGAGTGAGCAACGGAACAAGTCTCGCTGATAACGCAAAGGGCTTTGCGTCTCACAACTCTCCCTAAAGTCTCACTGGGTATGGCTCCTTAAGGTAATCTCGCTAGTCTAGTTCACTCCGGTTTCGCTAGTGCAGTACCCAGTGGTGTGATTTCGTTAGTAGTCTCGCTAGTGACATAGAGTATCGCTAGTTATGAATATTTTGGAAAAAGAGAGTCTCAGTGATGGAGTGAGAATGGTATATGAATATGCATACTTAATGATTATGTTAAGGGAGTTCAAAGAAAACCTAATGTGAGGAATGTGTTTTACAGGCCAAGAAGAGCTCGGAAGGACATATAATCCGCTCAGGGCCTAAGGAAGTAATCGGAGTTGAATTGCTAGACAATTCAAGGCAGTCAAAGTCATTTGGGAATAGTTCTCAAATGAAGACGAGTTATTGTCTGAAATTTTGAGGTAAGTTAGAAAGCTCACTACTTTACAAGATTATAAAAGAAAGGAAGTTCTGAATTTGGCTGTAATATGGTTTTTAGCAGGACAAAGAAAGAGTTAGAAGGGAAGGAAGAAAGCAGTGGTATGAAGTATCGTTAAGACAGTGGTATCGCTAAGGAGCTGGAGAGTGAGCAGCAGAACAAGTGTCGCTGATAACACAAAGGGCTTTGCGTCTCACAACTCTCGCTGAAGTCTCGCTGGGTATCACTCCTTAAGGTAATCTCGCTATTCTAGTTCACTCCAGTTTCGCTAGTGCAGTACCCAGTGGTGTGATTTCGCTGGTAGTCTCGCTAGTGACATAGAGTATCGTTAGTTATGAATATTTTGGAAAAAGAGAGTCTCAGTGATAGAGTGAGAATGGTATATGAATATGCATACTTAATGATTATGGAAAGGGAGTTCAAAGAAAACCTAATGTGAGAAATGTGTTTTACAAGCCAAGAAGAGCTTGGAAAGGCATATAATCTGCTCGGGGCCTAAGACAAATCGTGAGTGACCTTCTGTTTCATCAAAGGATTATTTCTAACATTGCAAGTGAAAACTAGTATGTCATATGAACTCCTGTATCCGTGTTATCTAAATGCAACCCACGGCCGAGGGACCATGTGTGAAAGCCTATGGGGATACCATATAATACACAGTGCTGAGGGACCATGGGTGAAGGCACTTGAGAAATTGATTGAGATAGATTCCAATGCCGAGGGACCTTGTGAGAAGGCATATGGAAAAGCAGTACATGATGGCTCGGTGCTGAGGGACCACGAGTGAAGGCACTTGAGCAGTGGATTGATATGGAACTCAGTGCTAAGGGACAACATGAGAAAGCATTTGAGAGCAGAGACGCCGAGGGACGAAATGTGAAGGCGTGTGAATATATGAATAATGGGAATTAGTTCATGAGGTTCAGTGCGTTGAGCTTTGCTCCGCTACCTCTTGGAAAGATATTTATGTTATATTTGTTTAACGGCATGGGTGACCTAAGAATCTGTACTTATAAAATATATAGTAGTTATTTTGATCGGTATTAATTTAAGAATTTAATTGTAATTGGATAAATTAGTCACTCACTGGGATTTAGGCTCACGCTTTCTTGTTTATTGTTGTTCCTTTCAGGTAGCGAGCATGTCCAAGACGCCTAGCCTATAGAAGATCCTCGTCTGGGCTTACTCTGCATTAGTTCTCCGGGATAGTTGTAAATACTCAGTTTATGTACATGTTTTTGGTCATACATGATCCTTGTAGTATAGTGAGAGTGGGTTTTGTACTGTGTGTTGAAAAAATACCTGTTATGATGAATTATGAGTTGAGAAATCTGAATTAAGAGATTATGTTTAACTTATGATGTTTCACTAGTATAAAGTTTTGTAGAATTGATCTGGTATTGATTCATGTTTTAAAATATATGGAAACGAGTGTGTGTTGGTCGCACCCACTTCTAGTATAGGAAGGAAATCTAGGAGGGGGTGTGACAGTCTATCTCGAGCTATCTTAGGTTCTCCTTAATCATCTCAACCTTTTTTGCGATGGCTTAAACAATCTCTGGCCCAATTAATTTCCTCATCCACTTCATTCCGACATACTGGTGTTCTACACCATCTCCCATACAAAGCTTCATACGGGGTCATTCTAATGCTAACTTGATGGGCATTGTTATACACAAACTCCATTAGTGACAGATGTGCATCCCAACTTCCTTTAAACTGTAAAGCACAAGCTCCTAACATATCTTCTAGAGTCTAAATAGCCCTCTCAGATTGTCCATCAAGTTGAGAATGAAAGGTCGTAGTAAACTGTAATTTAGTCCTAAGAGCTTGCTTTAAACTAGTCCAGAACTTAGAAGTAAACATCGGGTCTTTATCAGATACGATAGTCACTGGAACTCCGTAATGACTTACTATCTTATCAACATACATTTGAGCTAACTTATCCAAAGTATAAGTCATCTTAATAGGTAAGAAACGTGTTGTCTTAGTAAGCCTGTGTACTATCACCCAAATGCCATCAGCACCACTCGAAGTCGGTGGTAACTCAAATAAGAAATCCATCATCACATGATCCCATTTTCACTCAGGAATAGGGAGTGGATTCAACAATCCTGTAGGCCTCTGACGTTTAGACTTAACTTGGAGACATATTAAACACCCAGCCACAAATGCAGCTATCCCCGTTTCATAACTAGCCACCAATAATATTCCCTTAAAGTTTGATACATCTTGGTACTACTAGGATGCATAGCATAAGCCGAACTATGAGCTTCTTCCAATATGGTCTTCTTAACATCTGAATCATCAGGTACATAAACTCTTCAGTATAGTAGCAATGCTCCATTAGATCTTAACTCATAGTCTATTCTTTGCTAAGCTCTGACCTCCCTTTTCAATCTCTCAAGTACAGGATCTTTCAACTATTTCTTGATAATCTCATCAATCAACTTAGGTTTTAATTGGAAGTGCACTAGTAGACTTCCAAATGTAGCAATAGATAAAACAGTAGAATAACTCCTCTAAATCCTTGACTAATGTAGTCATAATAGTTAACAAAGCCTTAAGCATAACATGACTTCCTACTCAAAGCATCAGCTATCACATTGGCTTTACCTAAGTGATACTCAATGGTATAATTATAATCTTTTATCAACACCATCCACCTCCTTTGCCTCATGTTCAACTCTTTATGATCAAAGATTTACTTCAAACTCTTATGATTGGTGTAGATATGGCACTTCTCACCACACAAGTAATCTCGTCATATCTTTAGAGCCAACACTACTACTGCCAACTCCAAGTCATGAGTAGAGTAGTTAACCTCGAGCGGTCATAATTGTCTCGAAGCATAGGCTATTACCTTTCCTTCTTGCATAAGCACACAACCTAAACCTTGTCGAGATGCATCACAGTACACCTTAAACTCCTTCGCTGATACTGGAAGTGATAGTATGGGTGCTATCACTAATCTCTTCTTTAGTTCTTGGAAACTTTGCTCACTACAGTCATCCCACTCAAACTTAGTATTCTTCTTTGTCAAACTTGTGAGTGGTAAAACTATTTTTGAAAACCCTTCAACAAACCTCCTGTAGTAACTTTCTAAACCCAGGAAACTATGAAGTTCCGTCATTGTAGTAGGTCGTTCCCACTTCACAATAGCTTCAGTTTTTTTGGATCAACACTTACACCAACAGCTAAAACAACATGACTTAGGAATATCACTTGATCCAACCAGAACTCACACTTGCTAAAGTTTGCATATAACTTTCTTTCACGCAAAGTTTGTAATACAATCCTGAGATGCTCTACGTGCTTCTCCTTATCAGATGAATATACTAGGATATCATCAATGCATACTGTCAGAAACTGATCAAGATAAGGATGGAATATCCGATTCATAAGGTCCATGAATGTAGCTGGAGCATTCTTCAAACTAAAAGGCATCACCAAGAACTTGTAATGTCTGGATGTGGTTCTGAATGTTGTCTTTGGTACATCAGACTCCTTTACCTTCAACTGATGATATCCTGACCGTAAATCGATCTTCGAAAACACTAAGGCTCCTCTAAGCTAATAAAAAAAATCGTCTATCCAGAGCAAATGATACTTATTATGTATCGTTACCTTATTCAATTGATAGTAATGAATACATAACCTTAGAGTATCATCCTTCTTCTTTACAAACACTTGGTTTGATGTAACCCTTATCCACCAACCCCTATATGATATGGAGCTTGAGAAATAGAGTTGTACCTTGTACCAAATCAATGGTAAACTGCACCTCTGGATCGGGTGGTAACCCTGACAACTTTTCTAGAAACACATTAGACCGAGTGTTTGTAAAGAAGAAGGATGATACTCAAACACATACCATTAGTACCCTCTCGGGCTTCAACTTAGGTGGCTTAGCTTCTATAACATGTGCCAAGAAAGCTTCACAACCTTTACTCAACATCTTCCTAACCTTTATTGCAGACACCAAAAAAGTAGGAAGAATCTTCCTCCTTCCCCTAAACACAACCTCAGTTCCTCCTAGGTTCTTAAATATTACTTCTTTCCTGAAACAATCCATCATAGCATGATACTTGAATAAAAAATTCATTCCCAATATAGCATCAAAATCCTTCAATTCTAAAGGTAACAAATCTATCGCCATAAATATAGCACCAATCTTTACATCACACTCCCGATAAACATGATCAATAACTACACCACTCCCAACAGGTGTATGAACTAACAATGCATCAGTCAAAGGATCTAACTTCCTATTCATATGTATAGCAGAAGTACTTGAAATAAATGAATGCGTAGCTCCTGGATCTAACAACACATAAGCAGTAATATGATACATAAATAATGTACCAGTAACAACGTCTGGTGATTCTTCTGCCTCTTACTGTGTCATGGCAAACACCTTCCCTTGCTGCCTAGGTCTTCCAACAGGCCCTCTCTGTCTAACACTTCCACTACCTTCCACACCAATTACCTCAGGTCTTGGCTGACTCACAGTCTGAGATACTGTACGCTGTTTAGCTCTATTCACTGTCATCAACTAAGGACAATCTCGCCTGAAATGGCCTGTTTGCCCACAGTTGTAGTAGGCATTCGATCCACTAAAACACTGTCCCCTGTGGTACTTACCACAGCCACCACACAAAGGCTTCCTAGCTGAACTAGCTACAAACTCATTAGGTTGCCCTGCTTGGGAACCTCCAGCTGTATCTAACATCTGGCCAAATCTCCTTTGACCTTGTCGTTGCATACAACTTTTAGACCTGGAAAATGATGGTCCATTGGATCGGAGTTTGAAACTCCCCTTTCCAAACACACTTGGAGCAAATCTCCTATTCTTACCTCGACCTGACGACTCATGCGACACCCTAGATGGATGCCCTATTCGTTCTCCTCTGAAAGTTTCCTTTTCCACCTTCTTCTCTGTCAAACTCTTCTCCACTCTATCGTTGCTTCCACTAACTTGGAGAAGTCGGTCCATTCCTCACTCGCAATAATGGGAGTACGTATCTCCTTCCTTAGTCCTTCCTGAAAATGTTTGCATCTATCAGTTTCATCAGTTATGACCATCATGGCATATTTGGCTAACTCCGATATCTTTTCTCATACTTTGCAACAGACTTCGAACCCTAAACTAGTCTTAGGATGTCAATGCTTATCCTAGAAACCCTTATTGAAATCATCCCATGTCAATGCTTCTACATCAACTCGTCTGCTTTCTATTGGTCTCCACCAGTCCTCTGCTCCATTCTGAAGCAGAAATGTAACTAACTCAAGCTTCCTCTCCTCAGGACAGTGCATAACCTTGAAGCACTTCTCTGTCTAGTTCAACCATGCTTCAGAATTAATGGGATCTATAGTACACTCAAACGCAGTGGCACCTAGTGCCTTAAACCTCTCAATCCCATACTTCTTTTAAAGAATCGCCTATACCGCTCCCACACTGGTAGCCAACCTCTGGGCTATCGGAGCGAATATCTGATCTTTCACATTCACTTCTACCAAAGGGTTATTATATTCCCCCTCAGAAACTTATCTTGAATCATTGGTAGCTTGTGAAGTTTCGACTTCTGCTTGCCTACCTCGTCTGTTTCTTCGGGGCATGATTCCTATAATATACCATAACATTAATATATTATAGACTCAACATGCTCCTAGCTACAATGCATGACCTAATTCCTAAAATCTTTTGCTCTGATACCAACTTGTCACACTCCTTCCTAAGTTACCATCTAACCTAGGGAAAGATAGCAAACATCAATCCTTTTACGACATTTATTGTCTAACCTTTTTCTTTTAAGTAGTCCTCATGGTATCCTGGCAAACAATTTATATAACTGATAACATAGAACTCATACACGACAAATAAACTATTAGAACTTATATACAATGACACATCACACTTGTTTACATACAACCATTTTTAGAATACTCAATGCCCCCAATATTTTAGTCTATATGTACATGTTTGACAATAGTTCAATATCATACAAGTTATCCAATAACCCCAAGGGTTTGCAGCAAAAGCAGACGAGGGTAGGTAGGCTAAGCACCACAAACTCGTTCACTACCTAGAAGATAAAAAACAGAAGAAAACCTATGAGCTGGGTTGCCTAATGAGTGACGGTGTAATTAAAATAACTTAATAAATACTCCACTAAAAAATATCCTTAAAACATAATCATCATAAGCCATAATCATTGATCATAAGGTAAACCATAGCTAGAGAAATCATTGAAAACATGTTTTGCTTAAACATCGTTAATCATCAAACATTAGTACCCATTTAACCTTACTTGTGGTAGAGCAAGCTCAATACACTCAATGTCGGAATCAATCCTTAGCTGATGTAGAGTAATCTCCATACAGTAAACGTCATCAATCTTCTATGTGCAAATAGAAATACCCGCAAAGGGCTAACACCCTGACAAACGACCCAAAACCTGCCGAAGTGGGTCCTAAAGACCTCATATACTGGGCTACCTAAATACCTTCTTCTTGTCCTTCAATATTAGGTCCCATACGTAATATTTCCAGGGTTGCCCAAATACCTTCTCATTGTCCTTCAGTATTCGGTCCCTTACATATATTTCTAGGGTACATACATGCTTTGAAAATAATACTTTGCTCAATAAAACATTAATCATAAACATGGATCCTTCCTTAGAAACATTGAACTTCACGCTAGTAAACATGCTTAGCAAGCTAATAAATCACATATAAATCATGTTTTTCAAATAAATCTTTATTTAAAGAAACAGTAAGTAAAACATCAACTTTTCATTTTAAAACATTGTCACTCACTCTTTTAGTTGGGTCCCAAATGGATTGTAGACTTTCCACACCTTCTCTTGTCCTGAAAATAAATTTTTGAAATGTCTCATCAAGACCAATCGAGTTGCCTAGTTCCTTAGATAATGTGAATTGCAACTAGGCATGCAACTTGGCTAAACTCTCACCTACTGCCCAGTCGCTGACACCCACAACTCTGCACGGACACTGTCATTGTGTGGCAACTCCTGCACACCCGCAAAGCTACATGTATGGTAACTCCTGCACACCCACATAGCTTCACTGCTCACACAAGTGTGCACACACTCTGGGCGATGTGTCGAAGTCTACTATGTGCCAACCTTGCACAAAAACACTAGGTGTCCACCGTCACCACTTCTTCGGCCGCACACACCTCTACCTGCGTACGTCTCCCACACAGCTTGTCACACGCACACCCCAATCTACCCGCCTAGGGGTCTAACGCCCAAAATAACCTCTAATGCATCTCAATTGGCCTTTCCATCGACAACTTTTCCATGCCTACTATTTTCAACCTCAAGCCGGCTATCACTTGATTCTTCCTACAATCCAACCTACACTTTTAGCAATCAAAATCAACACTTCTAACCATTTTTTATTTTGATTTGTTCCATAAACCTTAAGATTAACTTCTTAACTTTCTTACCTCCAAATTTGGCATTCAAATTTCTCCTCAAGAGCACGGAATCAACAATTCTTCAACTCTTGGTGAAGAACACTTGAAAGCATGAACACTTTCACTTCCACCTCAAATTTCAAACCCTTTCTGGTGGAACTTTTCTTCCATACCCTCACACTTCAAATATACCGATTTGAAGAAGAACTTTGGTCGAAGAATTTCCTATAGTACCGATTTCTTCTTTCAACCATCTATTTATACTCCTTGCCAAGTACTTCATGCAACATCATAGCACACCACCTCCTACTTCCCACTTTAAATTTCAGCTTACCACCTAATTATTCTTAATTAAATAAATAAACATAATTAACTAAAAGTAGAGAAGACTTGGACACCTACCTCAAGGTCTATCTTTTCAACGCCTAGCACACACCCTTATAGGTTCTTGGCTAGCTTCAAGCCTGCCCTTCTCAACATTTTACTTGGCGTATCAACGCCTACTCGGTTTTAGGCCCTTTAACGCCTACAAGTCTTAGACTTCCTCCACGCATACACTTCCTCTCAACACCCAAAACCTTAAGGCTTAACAAACTCTTGCCGCCTACACAATCTCCACTTCAACCTTCGACTAGCCTTCAACTCAAGCTCAACGCATGCCTTCTTAGTCCAAACTATAACTTTGCCGCCAAAGACACTTCCTCACTTCACACCTAGCAAACTCTTTCCTTTTCAACGCATCCTTGGCCCTAAATATGAAAATTTTGGCCAAGTACACAAACACTAATCTGACTACATAAACTTAGTATAATCAAAGATAAGTTAGGGCTTACAATACCTTTTGGTCCATCCTTTCAACGCCTACTAGAATCTTTTAAAGGTTCTTCATTAGCTTTCAACGCTCACTTCACTTAGGATTCCTCAATGCCCACTTCTTCCTCTTGCTACCTCAATGCCCACTTCCTTTAGGCTTTGACAAGCCCTTGCCATATAGTCTAGTATGACTTCAACACTAGGCAAGCCTTCACCAAAATTCACCACCCACTTCCTCTAGGCTTTGACAAGCCCTTGCCATATAGTCTAGTATGACTTCAACACTAGGCAAGCCTTCACCAAAATTCACCACCCACTTGCTTAGGTCCAAACCATATCCTTGCCGCCAAGATAAACTCTTTATTTCACGCCCATCAAGCTTATTCTTTTCCACGAATCACTTGCACCTAGCATTTCAAAATTTGGCCAAGTCCACAAGCTATATTTCAACTACTTTAACTTTAAGCAAGGCGAAGAATGAGTTAGGGCTTACAATATTAATTAATTAATTAATTAAATATCACATATTTAATTTAATTTGAATCATATTCAAATACTATTCTCTCACATAACCTAAAGTTTAATATAAATCTTATTCATATTAATTTTAACATATAGTCTTATATGAATCTCATTCATATAATTAATGTTTGAATCTTATTCAAATATTTTTCTCTCTCATACAATAAAGTATAATTTAATCTCATTCAAAATTAACTTTATATTATAATGTACATATATACATTATATTAATTGTATCTTATACAATTAATTTTTATATTTAATTTGAACAATTCAAAATAATCCAAAATTAATTGATTCTTATTTTAACCATTAGTGAGCTAGCAAGGGGACGTAATGTACCTACATATTAGAAACTTCAATGATACAAGGTTAATTAATAAGCTTTTTAATTAAATAATTAAATTAATCAACATTCATTAACTACAGATCACTCCACTAAAGACCTACAACTACATTCTTGACATTGTAGATATATTTCTAGTCCATGGATATAACCAATCAATAGTAAGTCGACCCTCATGAATTGTTCATAACTATAGCTTGATAAAATCATCATTTTACCCCTGTAATTATATCTAACTTTTTAAGTACCACCGATCCCTCTAATGAACAAACAGAATATAATCCAACCATAAGCTGACCCCTCTCAGGCCAGTGAGAAGGTGAGGCCTCATTATTTAGGACCTAAAATCATCTCTAAAGAGAACAATTCATCTACTTACCCCAAAAGACGAGAAGGAGTGAATTCTATCTTGTAAAAATATGTTCCCAACTCTCTATTTGAACAAATCCCCAAAATGGTAGGCTTATTGAGTCAGCGAAACTGGCTACTCTCACCCATACAGATAAAAGGATTGCCCTTATAAACAAGAGTTCATAACTCACTTAGGATTAAGGTCGATTTACCTATAGTCATCCTAAGAAATGTTAATCTCTCCAACTAACAGCGTTATAAAAAAAGACTAAACATTTCGCAGTCTGGTCTTATACAAACTCTTTATATAAGATATACCCACTCACATGTCTAGACATGAACAATTAGGATCACATTGTTTGTAACACTATACAACTCTTGTAACAATTACAAAATGAGTCGTATTCGTAGTGACACCAAGATAAGGGATCCAACCTTATCCATATACTACAAACCATTTAGGTTATTACTTAAACATGATCCACCTATATGTCAACCACATACATGTTTAAGTTACATATAACCTTGGATCTTAGTTTATTGGATTGAGTTAATGCAAACTAAAAAGTCGAATAAAATACTTCTTATTTTATTAAATAAATAATTTGTATTTCCATGACTTACAAACTACAAGACCCAAGAGATTTTGGGACACCAATCCCAATAATTACGACATTTATGATCAGATCATAATGGTAAGTACAAGAATCTTTTGTACTATGCCTAATTGATAAAGATGGGAATGTAATCTATCTTTGAGCATTAAATAAAATTTGAGTGAAAATAAAGATTGTTGTATTAACATAATTGCCTCCACAACTGTTTGAGAAACAATTTTGGATTATGGAGATGTTGTAAAACTAGGTTACGACATTCCAGAATTTGGGTATGTTAAGTATTCATGTCAAAACAAACCCAAGTAGAAAATAAATGTTCAAATATATGCCTACATGTAGGTCGTCCTTACGAATTGAGAAAATGGCCTTTTGGACAATTCCAAATAAAATAATGTATTTGTGTTACAAATATTGTTTTATAAGGAATGTCAAATAAAAGGCTACAAGCCTATAATAATTCCCTTAATCATTAACAAGTGTTGTTAACCATTGCATTTGAAAGTTGAATGAATTATAAATTGTCAACCAGATAAGTATTCATCGTAGTGGGAAAGGTATCGGATAACTCAACCTTTACCAAGGCTTACTTGAAGTCAACAACATCATGTTAGATGACAAGATGAAGACTTATTAATTTCAAAAATAGTAGAAGAGTTATGAGATGACTCAACCTTTACAATCCTTTGGAAGTCAAAATTGTCATATTGAATGACAAGAAGAAAGGAAATTGACAAGAATCGTTGGGTCAAAATCATGGCTCAGAGATAAAGTCTATGTACTTCATCTCAATGTGATTTGTAAATTTTCTTAATGGGGTAAAACCTATATGATAACGATATGAATGGATCTACAAAAGAGACTTAAAAGTATAGAATATGAATATGCAAATCTTCAAAGAAAGGTGAAAACTCGGCACTACAATTGGTGAGGAAATTTAACTATGAGTCATTTTTCTTACTTGGTACTATAATAGAGTCTTTATGCACTATTTGAATCATTTTTACATAAGAGATATGTAAAAATAAATGAATTCTTTTGTGAAAAGAATTTAAATGCATCTAGACAAATTTGGAAAATTTTCAAAGACCCAATAGCAAAAGGTTTGCATAATTGTATTGTTCACTTGAGAACTGAATAACATAATTAGGATCTTTGAATATGATATAATAGTATCATAACCCATGAATTTGAATAAATGATAATATTCTTGTATAGACAAGAAAATTATTAAATGTTAAATGGGTATTTTCCATATTTTATATTGATGTCTATTACTCATTATGAATAAATAATAATTAAATATGAAAGTTTGACTACCTAACCATTTTCAAATGGATGATTTAAAATGTTTTTTGTATATTAAATATGCAGATAGAGATTTTATGGACATAATTTTAAGTTTATCTCTAGCATCTTACATTTACAAAATTGTTGACAAATGTTTGATGCAATTACTTGAAGAAAAAAAAATGATAATGTATCATTCTAAATTGAAGTTCATAAAGTCTAAGGAAAAGTCTCCAAAGACACGTCAAATGTTAAAGACATATGAATAATCATCTTCTTTAAGTAGGAGATAATTAATATGTACAAGAGACTACATTAAAATTTATATACAATAGGTGTTGGGTTTTATGTCCTAAAACTCCTAGGTTGTAAAATTTGGAACTTATTCTCAGTAAAGTTGTTATTGATATTCATTTAATAAAGTTGTTATTGAATATATGAATTGCATTTATTAAATCCAATAAACTAAGAATCCTTGGCTATAGGTTAAATGCTTAGACTTTATGTCTAGACATAAAGGTAGATCAAGTTTAGGTAATAGCCAAAACAGTCTATAGAATAAGAATAAGGCTGGGTACCTTATCCTGGGGACACTATGGATGCGACTCACTTCGTATTTGATACAAACGATGTGATCATAAATTGTTCACGTGGAGATATGTGAGTGGGGGTGTCCTATGCAATGAGTTTGCAGAAGACCAGACTATAAAATTAATCACTTTTACTTTATAATACCATTTACTGTTAAGATTGATTATTTCAACCTAATGACCTAGGTAACCTAATCTTAATCCTAAGCTAACTATGAACTCTTGTCTGTTTGAGATTATCCTTTAATCTACATAGGTGAGAGCGGCTCGAGTTCGTCTACTCAATATGCCTTTCTTTTAGGGATAAGATCATATAGATAGCTGAAGACATAGTTTTGCAAGATGAAATTCACTCCTACCTATTTCTAAGTTAGTAAATAAGTTGTTCCCTTAAGTATTGACTCTGGGACTTGAACAAGGGGCCCCACCCTCTCATTGGCTCGAGAGGAACTAGGTTTGTTGGTTGAACAACAAACCAATTGTTCATTAGATGATCAATGGGACTTAAGGAATGAGAAGTAATTATAGGGGTAAAACGGTAATTTTGACCCAACTGTAATTACAAACAATAATTTTATTTAAAATTAATTTTTTGAAATTAATTTTGAATTAAAAATAAATTTATGAAATTGAATTTAAAAATCCAATTTTGAGAAATTGGGAAAATTCACTATGCATGATGAAGGAGGTGGTGCTTTTCATGCATGCTTCTTCCCCACCTTCTTCTTCCACCTCCAAATTGAGTGTGTTATTTAACTAATTAGTTATCTTTATGCATGCCAATCTAATTTGCATGTTTCTTCTTTAAATAGAAGAAAGGAATTGAAGAAAATGGTTAAGCATTTTAGCTAATTTGTGCTGAAACTCTCCCCTACTCAAAACTGAAAAACCAATGTGTTCTTCATCTTATTGCTCCAAATTGAGCTCAATTTGGATCCCACAATCCATTTTAAGGCCTTAGAATAACAAGGAAGATTCTTGTGGTTGTCCACGAAGTGTTCGTGATCAGAAATTCAAAGGAATTTGCTTCAATTTTGAACTACAACAAGTGAGTGTTCTTCCTCTGTTTTTCAATTCTAAAACAAGCATGTTTAATCTTCAAAATTTATGTAATTAGAGTGCTTTAGATCCTAATTGCTTCTGTATTATGCTGCTAACTCCTTCAGTTAGTATTAGAGCATGATTAGAGCACTCAATTTACATTAATTTGACCTTGGTGGGTGTAATTTCATGAGATGAATGTTGTGGTTGCTAAAGTTAGGAATTTTCTGGTTTTGGCATCTAATTTAGCTTTGTTGTTGCTTAATTGTTGTAATTGGTCACTTGTTTATGGTCTTTAATGAGTGAACAAGGGTCTTTAATTTTATTGGGGTTAATAGAGTTGAAATTATGCTGTAATTTGAAGAAATTGGAGAAGAAGCCAGTTGGTTCGAGCAATAGGGAGTGCATTCTGCCTTGGAGTGTTGCAACGCTGTTCTTCATTTTCTAGTAAGGCATGAGTTGAAGAAGACGCAGTTCAACTGGACCAGCGGCGGCCCAGTTTAGCAGTTTCCCTCCGGTTCAGCCTATTTTCAGCTGGTTCAGCCCAATTTTCACCTTTGAAGGTTTTGTTCAGGTGTTTTTTACTTTGCTCGAGCCAGTTCAAAGCGTTCGGGGTCGGTTCGAGGGTGTTTTCTAATTACAATTGTAATAATTTAGTTGTTTTTAAGCCATTAGATGTCGAAACCAGTCCATTTTCGTGTGTTTAATTAATCATGCATTTAGAATATATGTTTTAGTTAAATTAAATTATTTGTGCATATAGTATGCCATATAGATTTAAAATCCCACCATAGGATTAACATGTATCATGCATATATGTAAGCACCTAATTTGTAAGCACGTTCAAAAACTTTAAGCGAATTAGTATTAATAATCTCATATTGTAAATTAAAAA
>QLSR01000213.1:1189814-1310428 GCA_031780015.1 Citrullus colocynthis
AAAAAAAAAAAAAAAAAAAAAAAAAACAAAGAAGGAAGAGGAAACCAAAAAGGAAAGAAGATAAAAAAAGGGAATTGGAAAAAGAAAAGGGAAGAAAAAAAAAAAAGAAAACAAAAGAAGAGAAGATAAGGATGGGAGAAGTCGGTTATATCTTTTATTGAAGGGAAAATTTTGCCGACTTATTTCTCTTCATTTCCAAACTCATTTCTATGCTATCTTTCAGCTGCACGTCGTGGAGAGGTTGAAGAAGAGTCCTAGGGCAAATTCGTGCAAGGTTTTGGACGGTTTCATGGTAAAACTAAAGCTGAAACAGAAGCTTCATCTGCTGTCGCACAGTTTGAACCAGGTTTGGTATTTGGTAAATATTGAACTGAAGAGATTGAATTTTGGGCTAAAATTTTACGATTAGTAAGTTAACTTAATTTTGAACAACTTTTATGAAGGATGCCTGAGTTGAAATGGAATAGAAATATGTAAACTTTTAGCTGGAAGTTACTGATATAAAATTTCTGTGCAATCTGGAGTAGCACAGAGAAAACTTGCAATATCTGAAGAACCAGAATGAGTTAAGCCACGAAATTTTGAGGTATTCTAGAAAACATGTTTTTCTACAAGTTTGTAGAAGGAAAGGAGTTCTAAATCGGGCTGAAAATATGACTTTAAACTGACAGAAGTAGAACAAAAAGAAAAGGAAAAAACTCTGCTGTCAGGTGTCGTTAGGAAGCGGGTATCGCTGAGAAATTGGAGCGTGAGTAGCGACACGAATCTCGCTGGTAGTGCAAAGGAGGTTTTTGTCTCAGAAATCTCGCTGACTCTTGCTCGGTGTCGCTCCTCAGGTAATCTCGCTAGTCTCGCTTATTCTGGTGTCGCTAGTGCCATGTATCTGTTGTGTAATTTCGCTAGTAATCTCGCTAGTAAGGTGAAATCTCGTTGGTAATCTCGTTAGTGACAAAGAATCTCGCTTATTATGTTTATTTTAGAAAAGAAAGGGAGTCTCGATGGTGAATCATGATTAGAGTTTAAGTATGCACATTTAATGATCATGCAAAGGAAGTTTAAGGAAAGCATAACGTGAGGAATGTGTATTTACAGGCCAAGAAGAGCTCGAAAAGGCATATAATCCGCTCAGGGCCTAAGGACAAGTTGTGAGTGACACTTTTCTTTCTTTGAAAATGAAATTTATTGAACATGTTTAGTTTGGTTTTTCTTATGAGATATGGTTTTGAGATGAACTGTTTTCTTGAAAAGCATGATGTTTGATGATATTGTTCACAAGGCATGTTTTATCCGTTTTCTATAAGATGTTGAATGGCATGTTGTGAAATGTTGTTTATCATGTTATATCTGATTTTTCATGAAAGATTTTCATGTGAACTATTTACGTATAATACTGGTTTCTAAAATGTTTTAGAGAAGGCTCAATGCTGAAGGACATGAGAAGGTATGTGAGTTTCCCCGGGACCCAGTACTGAAGGACTCGTAGAAGGTACTTGGGCAACCCGCGATATTCCTATGTGCACATAGAGATTATGACATTGGGTGTGTTGAGTCTTGCTCCACCCCAACTAAGGTTGTTATCGATTGAGTGCGTTGAGTTTTACTCCGCCTCAACTAAGGATGTTTTCGACATCGGGTGCGTTGAGTCTCGCTCCGCCATGACTAAGGGAAAGTTTTGAGAACGAACTGATTTTTGTGTACGATCATTTTGGCATGAACATATGTGATTTGATTACGTTGTTGAAAATTATGATTTTACAGAAATGATTATTTGAATCACGTTTACGTATATGGTGTTATAACGATTTTAACATGCCTGTTTTCGAACAAAAGATGGTTTTACAAAATTAGTCACTTATGGGGCTTTTAGCTCATGCTTTCCATGTTTTCTTTTCCTCTCAGGTAGCAAGGACGTTCCTGGTGCATTGCCTACTCTAACTCGCCCTGCATAAGCTTCGAGTTTCCAAAAAAAAATCTGTCCTGTTCCGAAGTGTTGCTTGTATGTAAACCTTATATAGGTGGCATGTAGACTCAACTGTGTATTTACTGGGAGTTGAAACATGGTTTTGTATAAGGTCTTTACGAATGAGTTGTAAATTTTAATTATCGATATATATAAAATTCCTATTATGTTATGATTTGAAAAGTATTAAGGAGCAATACGTATGTTGTAAACAGTACAAGATCAGTGGGTAGAAATGGATGGTATGCATCCTAAGAGGGGTGATATATGCTGTCCTCACATCTCCTTTCAGGTTATGTGTAAGTAATTTGGGAGGGGGTGTGACAATATAAGTATGTTATAAAATGTTATAATGTATGATATGCATGCTCTAGTAATCATAGAATTAATATAAGTTGTTATATTATTTTATGATGTATGTTATAGGTTGTTTTTTATAAAGTGTTATAAAAAGAATTAGACATTTAAAATCTATAACAAAGATAAAATGCATGCTCACTTAGGAATAACAAACCTATACTAGGTAGTTAACTTATAAAACAAAGGTTACAAAAATTCACCCAGCAAAATCCTATCTAATGTTGGAGATACTTAACTTGACGGTTTATGGAACACCTACTACCTGGGGATCAAATTGGTCCTCGAATTTATGTAAAACTAGTTTTATGAGCTTTCATTTGTGTTGTAAGTATAAAAAGGGTTTTATTACTTAGACATCGTAGGTTAAATCTAGTATAAGAGTTATACTTGGACAAAAACCTAGACTTAGGTTATATTTAATTAGCTGAAATATAACTAAGTAAAGATACCTAATATACCTGTTAGATCACATCAGTGGGAGAGTTGTTTATATGATATACTAGCTCTCACGTCCCTAAGAGTTCACACTATGATTCATGCTTGGCTTCGCGTCACCCTGGGAGCGTCCTCCATTTGGAGAGTGTTTGCATGAGTTAATAATAAGGTGAAAAGGGGAAGTAGTTCATAGTAAATGGGTGAAGGGAGTGTATCAACACATCCTACGCTTTCTTCCATTAGGTCACACCGTGAGATTCCCATGATGCAACTGCAAGTCATTTCCTGACATGACACTACCAATTGGAGGGTTTGTATCATGGGATTCGGAACACCGTGAACTTCAGAAATGGATATGGTTTCTTAGGTTCGTTTTCAACATTCTCTTTCCCTCGAAAAGTTGTTGAATCCAATCTCTAAAATATGAAAATGGAGGGTTACACTTACAAACTTTACTAAGTGTTAGTAAGTATTTTGACTGAATATATGATAATTAAATACTATATGAATAAAAGTTATTCTGGTATTAGTATTTAATCAAGAAAGTCTTGATTTAGTGAAGGAATAATTGATTGCCCCTCGGTAACAGTTATTCTAAGTCATTAATTTATCATTGCAAGAGAAGAATAAATTATGGCTACATTATTACTTGCTAAAACTGATTGGATAATATAGAATTATTTCTGCAAAACTTAATAGAGATAACTATAGTACCTGGAAATCAAATATGAACATTATACTTGTTATGGATGATATAAGGTTTGTTTTAACAGAGGAATGTCCTCTAGCTCCCTCTCCAAATGCAAAATGTTTGGGATGTATATGACAGGTGGATAAGGGCTAATGAGAAAGCCAGAGTCTACATCTTGGCAAGCATATCTGATATGTTATCCAAGAAGCATGAGAACATGTTGAATGCCAAGGAAATCATGGACTCATTGTAGACAATGTTTGGATAGTCATCCTCATCAGTCCAGCATGATGCTATCAAATACATTTACAACTGTCATATGAAGGAAAGAACCTTTGTTAGGAAACATGTTCTTGACATGATGGTCCACTTCAACATCACGGAGGTAAATGGAGTTGTCATAGACGAAAGGAGCTAAGTCAGCTTTATACTTGAATCTCTTCTGAAGAGTTTTTTGTCATTCCGCACCAATGCGGTAATGAACAAGATAGAGTATAATCAAACTTCTCTCTTCAATGAGCTCCAGACGTTTTAGTCTATGATGAGATCAAAAGGACGTGAAGGAGAAGTAAACGTTATTTCTAAGAATTCCCAGAGAGGATCGTCCTTAAGGACCAAGTCTGGACCTTCTTCTTCAAAGAAAAAAAACATGAAGAAAAAGGGGATAGGAAAAGCCACTATAAATCTTAAAGACAGGAAGAAAATTGTAGATAAAGGAAAGTGTTTCCACTACAGTGAAGATGGCATTGGAAGAGAAACTGCCCTATGTATCTTGCAAAAAAAAAGAGCTAAAAAAGAAAATCATGGTAAATATGTTTTACTAGTTGTTGAAACTTGTTTAGTGGAGAATGATAACTCGATTAGATACTTGATTCAGGAGCCATTATTCACGTTTGTTCTTATTTTTAGGAAACTAGTTCTTGGAAGCAGCTTGAAGATGGCAAGATAACTCTCAAGGTTGGATTAGGGGAGATCATCTCGGTCAAAGCAGTGGGAGATATGAAGTTGTTCTTCGGAGATAGATACTTTTTATTAAAAAATGTACTTTATGTTCCTAGTATCAGTAGGAATTCAATATCTATCTCTTGTTTGTTAGAACATATGTATAAAGTATCTTTTGATGTAAATGAAGCGTACATTAGCAAAAGAGGTATTAATATTTATTCTGCAAATTTAGTAAACAACTTATATAAATTAAAACCTACCAAGGCGAAGCCTATTTTAAATACTTAGATGTTTAAAATAGCTGAAACAAAAATTAAAAGGCAAAAAGTTTCTTCTAATACCTATCTTTGACATTTAAGACTTGGCCACATTAATCTCAATAGGATTGGAAGTTGTAAAAAGTGGACTCTTAAATCAGTTAGAACATAACTCTTTACCTCCACGTGAGTCATGTCTTGAGGGTAAGATGACCAACAAATCTTTTACTAGAAAAGGTCTTGGAGCCAAAGAACCTTTAGAGCTCGTGCACTCAAACCTCTGTGGTCCTATAAATGTCAAAGTGTCACACCCCCTCCTAACTACCCTCTTAACCGAGGAAAGGGTGTGAGGATAACAGACATCGACCCTCTTACGACATCTACTGTCAACCTGTTCAAACCTCAAAACCTGACCAAGCACCTAATATACAGTTCATAAAACATAATCGAACATAAATCTCAAACTCTGGATAAGCTAGCATACAGATATAGACTTCCAATCCTCAAAACTTATTACCACAAATAAACACAAGCTCCCACTCCTTAAACATTTAATGTAGAACACAAGTCTTACGTACAAATATTTACAATGTATACAGTCTAGTAGCAGGCCCAAACGAGTTGTTGTCTAAGCTAAGCACTCTGGTTTTTCGCTCGCTACCTGGAAAACAGAAAAATAATAGAAAAAATGAGCTAGGTTGCCCAGTGAGTGACAAATTCAGACAATCCTTCCCTAACTCATGAGTAAAGCAAACCATGCTCGAAAAGCAGTAATAAAATAGTAATTAGCTCATTACCAAACTCAACAAAACATGCTAGATAGATGGAATTAAAATCGTATACATTTCATCATCAACAACCATAAAGTTGAACATAAGTCCGAAAGATTTTCCTTAGTTGAGGCAGAGTAGAGCTCAACGCTACTTAACGTCGAAAACAACCTTAGTTGGGGTGAAGTAATCTCGACACACACAATGTCAAATAACCTTAGTTGTGTGGAGTAATCTCAACACAACAACGTCGACTATACCTCTATGTGCACATAGGAATCATAACCTAGGTTGCTCGCATACCTTCTCAAGTCCTTCAGTACCGGGTCCCATATACAAGATTTAGGCCACCCATATGCCTTATCCGTGTCCTTCAGCATTGGAGACCATTTCTATATTCAAGCTGCCCATATGTCTTCTTCGGGTCCTTCGGCATTGGGGACATTTTATATTACTTTAAAAACTAACATGCTTTTGAGAATATATTACTAATAAACAAAAGCTCGTCAAATTTCAGAGTTTCCAATTCAATCATCAACCATCATGCTTATTAAACTCAATGTAATTCAAACAGCATGCTTCCAACCTCTAACTCAAGTACAAATCAAGTTTTAAACTCATGCTTGGAAAGTCATAGTTGCACAATAAAACTTGTGAGAATATAAACATTAAAGCATGCTTACAAACATACTTAAGCATAATGAAAACTTTGTATAAAATAAAGCTTATTTTGAATAAAAATTGTCACTCACTACTTGTCCTGGGTCCTTAATGGGTTATAAGTCTTTTCAAGCTCTTGTTAGCCTGGAATAATGTAATTACCTCTGTTAGATTTCTTAAGATTCCTATTAATGTATACAAAATATGTATTAACATTAAAATTTAGTTCATTAGCGAGACCAAACTACTAGCAAGACTACACAACAAGTGAAACTTATTCAAACCAGCGAGATCTGCTCTAGCGAGACTAGGAAAAACGAGTGAGATCTGCACTAGCAAGACTAGGCAAAACCAGTGAGAATAGCATGATCAGCAAGATGAGCAAAACCAACAAGATTTTTTAGACAAAAATTGCTAGCGAGACTTAGCGAGACTTATCTCGCTCCACACCTGCAGTGTCCCTGTCCTTACCAGTGAGACATGTCTCCCCCGAGCTTACTATCTTCACTTCCAAATGCTAGAAATAGCATTTCAACCCTAAATTAGAATTTATTTCCCTCTTACAAACTTGTAACGAATTGAGTTTACTAGCTTACCTCAAAATTTTATGGTCTAACTCCCCTTCGTTTGACAGATAACTCAAAATTCTTCCACCCTGCTCCAGATTACTCGAAAAATCAAACCAGTCACTTCCACTTACAATTTCACCTGTTTTCCTTCACATTTAGCTCAGACATCCTTCACAAAAGTTACTAAGAAATGAGTTAACTTACTAACCTCTCCAACTCTACATTCGATCTCTATACCTCACTGTCCTTCAAACGACACAACCTGTCTAGATTGCTCGAATTCCAGACCAGCTTCAATTCTTCTTCGAATTTTACCAAGTTTCTTCTCCGAATTCCACCCCAATCCACCCAAATCTTCTCCTTCTTCTCTTTCTTGTCCCTTTCAATGCCTAATTAAGAAACTTTGAGTCGGTTTAGGTTTTGGAGGAAATGGAAAATCGGCAAACAATGAAGAAAATAATTCGATTTTCATTCCTTATGCCACCACCGACTCTTCTCCACTCTCTCTTTTTTTTCATATAAATCCAAAACTTAGTTTTAATTAAATTCTAGTGGAAATCCTTCATTTAATTAATAAAATAATAATAGTAACACTAATAATAATAATAATGTTAGTCTTCACCCCCGATAGCATCTTTCAACCTTGGTCTAATTAGTAATATTCCTCTTAAGTCTTTTATATTATAGTTGACATGTCAAAACAAATTCCAAGCTCGATTTATCTCATAAGGATTTAAAATTAGACTTACCAACAGTATTCTCAGCTTAATCCACAAGTCCATCTTCCTCGCTTCCTCCACTTCTCCTTTCATTCTAATGAGAAAATGCGTATAAGTCCACAACATTATCACATACTTAAGTTAGGTGCTTAGAAATGAAAATAGGGTTTACAATTTACCACCTCCTTATAAGAATTTCGTCCTTGAAATTCAGTAGGCTGCGAGCTTTCAACAGAAACCAATGTAGATACTTCTTGATCATTTACTCCCTTGTTTCCTAATTAGCTTCTTTAATGCCATGAAGGACTAATTTGCTGTTATTGGTCTATATCCATAGACAAAGAAATACATCCGCAGTGAGAAGAGTGCAACTGTGGGTCTAGTGTACCCCACAGTTAACGAATATTGATTAACGTGGTTAATGAGTTTAGCCGATTAATCTCATATCGTTGGAGCTTCTAATCTGTAGGTCTATAAGGTCCCCTTGCTAGCTCACTACCAACAAGGATCAACTATGTTGAAAGAAGAATTTGAAATGTTCAAATTTATGAAGAAAAATATTAATTGTATTGGATACAATTAATTGCATGATATATTATAAATTTTATTTGAATGTGATTCAAATGATAACTTTATAATATGGAGAATTAATTTATTTGAATGTGACTCAAATAATTAATTATTTATTTGGATAAAAACTATATAAATAAATAGAATGGGAATTAATTAATTAATTTGAATTGGATTCAAATAATTAATTATTTAATTTGAATGAGATCCAAATTAAAGATTCTGCAAAAAAAAAAATATATATATATATATTTAAATAAGATTTAAATATTTTAAATCATTTAATATGAGATGTTATTTAGGTAGATATTTATTAATATTGGATATTATTAAATATTTAATTTAAAATCTCTACAAAGGGGTTACCCTAATGGGACTAGGAGTAACTCATATAGTTCTATAAATATGACCATTGGGAGTCTTCATAAAATACACTCTATACAAGAATAATCTCTATGATTACTCTAAAAATCTTCCTCTACTAATTCTCCCAATTTTCTTAGAAAAGTTCTAGAAAATTCTTCTTCCCATTCTTTCAAGAAGCGATTCCCACAAACCGGATCCTTGCTAGAGTCATAGCGAGGAAGATCTCTTGGAAAAGGAAGACTACAAGGAGAAGACTATCGGTTCGAGAATTATAGATTGGCAATGGTATAATGCTTAACCTTTTCTTTACTTTTTGTATTTTTAATTCTTTCAATAAATCAAAGAACGCAATCGCACGTTTTCGCCGGGATTCAATTCCTTTCATGAGGAACCCTCCTCTGACTTTTCCTCAAACCACCACCTCTGGAACCTCCGGAGAAGTATGATCTACTTGATCGAGTTTTGAAATTTTCCCTACCAAAAACTCTTGGTGCAAAACGTCGACCCTCACTTTGGTGTGACTGCTCTTGAGATGTACCAGATGCTTGACCTGCCTTGTTTCCTCCTCTGTCTGTCTTTCCTTCTGTCAGGCTTTCCTCAACCCTCAAGACAGCTTCAACTAACTTTGTCAAATATGTCCACTACGTACTTGCCGTCACCGAAGTACGTATCTCACTCCGCAAGCCTTCCTTAAAATGCTTGCATTTATCAGCTTCTTCTTCTATCAGCGCCAAAGCATACTTAGCTAATTTTGTAAATTTCTTCTCATACTCCGCTACGGTCATACTCCTCTATACCATTCTTAAGAACTCTTTCCTCTTCTCATCACAGTAAGACTTAGGATAATATTTATCTTGAAAAGCCTTCTTAAGATCTGCCCATGTCAGAGGGTCTACATCAATTCTTCTGTTATCTATCAGTCTCCACCAATCCTCAACCCCTTTTTGGAGCATATAAGTAACTAGATCAAGTTTCCTGTCTTTAGGACAGGCATAACCTTAAAGCACTTTTCTACTTGATTCAACCACACCTCGGCATCCGCAAGATCGGTGGTACCCTTAAATACCTGAGCATCTAAGGCTTTGAACCTCTCAATCCCATACTTTTCCTCAGGATCTCCCTGACCTGACTTAACACTGGCTGCCAATCTCTAAGCTATTCTATTGAAAATTCGTTCCTCCATATTTACATTCACCTAAGGGTTGCTAGACTCTCTCACAGAAACCTCTCTAGACTCACCGGTAGCGTGCAACATTCAATCGTTTGCTTTCCTACCTCATCTGATGCATCGGGGCATGGTTCCTATAATACATCACAACATTAATATAATATAGACTCATCATACTCCTAACTACTATGCATTACCTTACTTCCCAAAATCTTATGCTCTAATACCAACTTGTCACACCCCCTTCCAAGTACCCTCTTAACCTAGGAAAAGGGTGTGATGACAGCACATATCGACCCTCTTACGACATCTACTGAAAACCTGTTCAAACCTCAAAACCTGACCAAGCACCTAATATACAGTTCATAAAACATAATCGAACATTAATCTCAAACTCTGATAAGCTAGCATACAGATATAGACTACTAGTCCTCAAAACTTATTACTATAAATAAACACAAGCTCGCGCTCCTTGAACCCTTAATGTACAACACGTCATATGTACAAATATTTACAATGTATACACTCTAGTAGCAGGCCCAGACGAGTTGCTGTGTAGGCTAAGCACCCTGGTTTCGCTCGCTACTTGAAAAATAGAAAAAAATTAGAAAACATCAGCTAGGTTGCCCAGTGAATGACAAATTCAGAAAATCTTTCCCTAACTCAAAAGTACAACAAAACCATGCTCGAAAAACAGTAATACAACAGTTAATTAGCTAATTACCAAACTCAGCAAAACTTGCTAGATAAACGGAATTAAAACCATATACATTTCATCATTAAAAACCATAAAGTTCAACATAATTCGAAAGTTTTCCTCAATTGAGGCAGAGCAGAGCTCAATGCTACTTAACGTCAAAAACAACCTTAGTTGGGGTGAAGTAATCTCGACACACACAATATCAAATAACCTTAGTTGTGTGGAGTAATCTCAACACAACGTCGACTATACCTCTATGTGCACATAGGAATCATAACCTAGGTTGCTCGTATACCTTCTCAAGTCCTTAAGTACCGCGTCCCATATACAAGATTTAGGTCACCCATATGCCTTCTTCGTGTCCTTCGGCATTGGAGACCATTTCTATATTCAGGCTGCCCATATGCCTTCTTCGAGTCCTTCGACATTGGGGACATTTTATATTACTTTAAAAACTAACATGCTTTTGAGAATATATTACTAATAAACAAAAGCTCGTTGAATTTCAAAGTTTCCAATTTAATCATCAAGCATCATGCTTATTAAACTCAATGTAATTCAGACAGCATGCTTCCAACCTCTAACTCAAGTACAAATCAAGTTTCAAACTCATGCTTGGAAAGTCATAGTTGCACAATAAAACTTGTGAGAATATAAACATTAAAGCATGCTTACAAACATACTTAAGCATAATGAAAACTTTGTATAAAATAAAGCTTATTTTAAATAAAAATTGTCACTCACTACTTGTCCCTAGTCCTTAATGGGTTATAAGTCTTTCCTAGCTCTTCTCTGCCTGAAATAATGTAATTCCCTCCATTAGATTCCTTAAGATTCCCATTAATGTATAACAAATAGGTCTTCACATTAAAATTTAGTTCATTAGCGAGACCAAACTACTAGCAAGACTACACAACCAGCAAGACTTATTTAAATCTTCGAGATCTGCTCTAGCGAGACTAGTGAGACTAGGCAAAACCAACGAGATTTGCACTAGCACAACTAGCGAAACTAGGCAAAACCAGTGAGACTTACTTGACCAGCGAGACAAGGGAGACCAAAGGGATGAGTGAAACCAGCAAGATTTTCTAGACAAAAACGGCTAGCGAGACTTAACGGGACTTGTCTCGCTCCACACCAGCAGTGTCACTGTCCTTACCAACGAGACCTGTCTTCCCCGAGCTTATTGTCTTCACTTTCGATTGTTAAAAATAGCATTTGCATCTGAATTAGAATTTTCTTTCTCTTAAAAACTTGTAGATAATTGTTACCTCCAAATTTCAAGGTCTAACTCCCCTTCGTTTGACGGATAAATCAAAATTCCTCCACCCTACTCCAGATTACTAGAAAAACCAAACCAGTCACTTCCACCTACAATTTCACCTGTTTCCCTTCACATTCAGCTCAGACATCCTTCACAAAAGTTATTAAGAAGAGAGTTAATTTACTAACCACAAATGTCCAGCTCAAAATTTGATCTCTACAGTTCGCTGTCTTTCAAACAACACAACCTGTCAAGATTGCTCGATTTCCAGACCAACTTCAATTCTTCTTCGAATTTTACCAAGTTTCTCCTCAAAATTCCATTTCAATCCACCCAAATCTTCTCCTTCATCTCCCTTTCAATGCCTAGCTGAGAAACTTTGAGTCGGTTTAGGTTCTGGAGGAAATGGTAAGTCGGCAAACAATTAAGAAAATAATTCCAATTTCATTCCTTATGCCACCACCAACTCTTCTCCACTTTCTCTTTTTTTTTTCATATAAATACACAACTTAATTTTTATTAAATTCTAGTGGAAATCCTTCATTTAATTAATAAAATAATAATAGTAACACTAATAATAATAATAACGTTAGTCTTCACCCTCGATAGCACCTTTCAACCTTGGTCTAATTAGTAATATTCCTCTTAAGTCTTTTATATTCTAGTTCACATGTCAAAACAAATTCGAAGCTCAATTTATCTCATAAAGATTTAAAATTAGACTTACCAACAGTATTCTCAACTTAATCCACAAGTCCATCTTCCTCGGCTTCCTCCACTTCTCCTTTCAATCTAACGAGAAAATGCGTATAAGTCTACAACATTACCACATACTTAAGTTAGATGCTTAAATATAGAAATAGGGTTTACACATAACACGAGGAAGGTATGAATATTTCATCAACTTTATTGATGATTATTCTAGGTATGACTATGTTTACCTAATGCATCATAAGTCTGACGCTTTTGAAAAGTTCAAAAAGTATAAGGTTGAAGTTGAGAACCTATTAGTTAAAACTATTAAAACACTTTTATCAGATCGATGTGGAGAGTATATGAACTTAACATTCCAAGACTATATGATAGAACATGGAATGAAGTCTCGACTCTCTGAGTCTGGTACACCTCAACAGAATGGTGTATTAGAAAGGAGAAATAGAACCTTGTTCGACATGGTTCACTCAATGATGAGTTATGCTTAGTTGCATGATTCGTTTTGGGGATATGTAGTAAAAACTGCTATATATTTTTTTAACAGTATTCCTTCTAAAAGTGTTTTAAAAACATTTTAGGAGGGCGTAGTTTACATTACTTCAGAATTTGGGGATGCCCAACACATATACTGGTGCAAGATCCTAAGAAGTTAGAACGTCGTTCAAAATTATGTCTATTTGTAGGATATCGCAAAGAAACGAAAGGTGGTTTATTTTATGATCCTCAAGAAAATAAAGTGCTTGTATCGACAAATGCAAGTTTCTTAGAGGAAGACCACATTAAAAATCATCAACCTCACAGTAAACTAGTATTAAGTGAAAAATTTCCAAAGAATCTACAGATAAATCAACAAGAGTTGTTGTTCAAACTGGTCCTTAAAAAATTGTCCACAGATCACATCCTTCTCAAAAGTTGAGAGTGTCTCGACATAGTGGGAGGGTTATCCATGAACCCGCCCATTACATGGGTTTAATAGAAACTTAGGTCATCATACCTGATGATGGCGTCGAGGATCCATTGACCTTATAAACAGACAATGAATGATGTTGATAGAAACCAGTGGATTAGAGCCATTGACCTCAAAATAAAGTTGATGTACTTCAATTCAATCTGGGAACTTGTAAATTAACCCAATGGGGTAAAACCTATTGGTTGTAAATGGATTTACAAGAGAAAACGAGACTAGACCGGTAAGGTGCAGACCTATAAGGCTCGCTTAGTGGTAAAGGGTTTTACCCAGATAGAGGGGGTGGACTATTAAAAAACCTTCTCTCCTATTGCCATGTTAAAATTGATTAGGATACTCTTGTCCATTGCCAAATATTATGATTATGAAATATGGAAAATGAATGTCAAGACAGCTTTTTTGAATGGTTATCTTGAAGAGAGAGTATTTACATGGTTCAACCAGAGGGGTTCATAGAATAAGTTCAAGAGCAAAAGGCTTGCAAGCTTAAACGATTCATTTATGGGTTAAAACAAGCTTCTTGTTCGTGGAATATAAGGTTTGATAGTGCAATTGAATCTTATGGCTTTGAACAAAATGTTGATGAACCTTGTGTTTAAAAAAAGATCATCAACACAACTGTAGCATTTCTGGTATTATATGTTAATGATATTCTTCTCATCGGAAATGAGGTAGGATTTTTTTACTGACATTAAATAATGGCTAGCAACCCAATTTCAAATTAAAGATTTGGGAGAGGCTTAGTATGTTCTTGAAATCATCAAAATCATAAGAACCAAACGTTAGTCATGTCTCAAACATTATATATTGACAAAATGTTGCTAGATATAAGATGCAAAATTCCAAAAGGGATCTATTACCTTGTAGACATGGAATTCATTTGTTAGCAGTTGGTAGTTTGATGTATGCCATGCTGTGTACACGACCTGACATATGTTATGCAATAGGGATAGTTAGCAAGTATCAGTCCAATCCTGGATATGATCATTGGACTACCGTAAAAAATATCTTCAAGTATGTAAGGAGAACGAGGGACTATA
Organism: Citrullus colocynthis; assembly: GCA_031780015.1. NCBI lineage: Eukaryota > Viridiplantae > Streptophyta > Magnoliopsida > Cucurbitales > Cucurbitaceae > Citrullus > Citrullus colocynthis. Next base: position 1,203,970 of record QLSR01000213.1, read on the forward strand.
TGCTCGTGTATAGCGCTAAGGATTTGATCCTTACAAGATACACCGATTATGATTTTCAAACCGACATAGATTCAAGGAAATCTACATCAGGATCAGTATTCACTCTAAACAAAAGAGCAATAATACAGAAGAGTATCAAACAAAGTTGTATAGCTGACACCACCATAGAAGCTGGGTACGTAGCTGCATGTGAAGCAGCTAAGGAAGCAGTATGGCTCAAAAAGTTTTTAGTAGATCTGGAAGTTGTTCCAAATATTTATCTGCTTATCACTCTTTATTGTGATAATAGTGGTGCAGTTGCAAATTCCAAAGAACCTAGAAGCCATAAACGCGGTAAACATATCGAATGAGAATATCATCTCATCAGAGAAATTGGGCAAAGAGGTGACGTAATCGTCAAGCAGATTGTGTCATAGCACAACATTGTTGATCCTTTAACAAAGGCTTTCATGGCTAAAGTGTTTGAGGCTCACCTAGTGAGTCTAGGACTTTAAGTAATGTAAACTAGGACAAGTGGGAGAAAGCTATGAGGGTATCTGATGCCTTAGTTTATTGTATTTATATGTTTTTTTCTCTATAAACTCAACATTATGTGCATTTACTCGCTAGAGTTTTAGTCCAAGTGGGAGTTTGTTGGATTATATGTCCTAAAACTCGTAGTTTGTAAAATTTGGAACTTATTCTCAATAAAGTTGTTATCGAGATTTATTCAATAAAGTTGTTATTGCATTTATTAAATCCAATAAACTAAGAACCCTTGACTATATGATGAATCCTTAGACTTTATGCGTAGACATAAAAGTGGATCAAGTTTAGGTAATAGCCATAACGGTTTATAGTATAAGGATAAGGCTGGATACCTTATCTTAGGGACACCATGGATGCGACTAACTTTGTATTTGATATAAACGATGTGATCTTAAATTGTTCACGTGGAGACATGTGAGTGGGGGTGTCCTATGCAATGAGTTTTCATAAGACCGGACCATGAAATAATCACTTTTACTTTATAATACCATTTACTGTTAAAATGATTATTTCAACCCGATGACCAAGGCAACTCGATCTTAATCCTGAGCTAACTATGAATTCTTGTCTGTTTGACATTATCCTTTAATTTGCATAGGTGAGAGTGGCCCGAGTTCGCCGACTCAACATGCCTCCCATTGTAGGGATAAGGTTAAACAGATAGTTGGGGAAATAGTCTTGCAAGATGAAATTCACTTCTACCTATTTCTAGGTTAGTAGATAAGTTGTTCTCTTAAGTATTGACTCCAGAACTTGAATAAAGGGCCCCATCCTCTCATTAGCTTGAGAGGGACTAGGTTTATTGGTTGGACCATAAACCAATTGTTCATTAGAGGATTAGTGGGACTTAAGGAATGAGATGTAATTATAGGAGTAAAACGATAATTTTGACCCAGTTGTAATTACGAATAACTTGTGAAGGTACTTATTATGGTTATATCAAGTGGATAGAAATATCTCCATAGTGAGGAGAGTGTAACTACTGGGCTTCAATGAAGTGACCCGGTAGTTAACAAATGCTAATTAACTAGGTTAAAAAGTTTAGCTAGTTAATTTCAGATCGTTGGAGCTCATGATATGTAGGTTCATTAGGTCTCCTTGTTAGCTCATGGACTAAACCTTAGAACAATATATTGAGTGAATTTGAAATATTCGAATTCAGTTTAGAAGCAATTTTTTATGGTTTGCACATTTAATTGTGAATTAGATTAGAGAGTTAGAAATATTTAAATGTGATTTAAATATTTTTAGAATGAATACAGATTCATCATATTGGAATTTGCTAGGAAACGTGGAAAAATAATCAATTTAATATTAAATATTAATTTAATATAATTAATTATTATTTCAATTAATTATATATTAAATTAGTTTTATTTAAAATTAATTTTTTAAAATTAATTTTGAATTAAAAATCAATTTATGAAATTAAATTTAAAAATCCAATTTTGAGAAATTGGGAAAATCCACTATGCATGGTGAAGGAGGTGGTGTTCTTCATGCATGCTTTTTTCCCACCTTCTTCTTCCACCTCCAAATTGAGTGTGTTATTCAACTGATTAGTTGTCTTCATGCATGCCAATCTGATTTGCATGTTTTCTTCTTTAAATAGAAGAGAGGAATTGAAGAAAATGGTTAAGCATTTTAGCTAATTTGTGCTGAAACTCTCCCTACTCAAAACTGAAAAGCCAGTGTGTTCTTCATCTTATTGCTCCAAATTGAGCTCAATTTGGATTCCATAATCCGTTCTAAGGCCTGAATATAATGAGAAAGATCTTGTGGTAGTCCACGAAATGTTCGTGATCAGAAAGTTTAACATTTGATATTTTACAAGATGCACTAGCTCTTACAGGGATTTAGAGAAATCCATGTTAAAGTTTTATCCTAGATGGTGGAGCATGGATTACATGACAACTTGTTTTACTTGTGAAGCAATAATTTGCATAGTCATAAATATCTTTAAACATCTAAAAATTGTTTCAAATGTAATTTAGTCAATCACACTTTATCAGATATAATGGTGTAAATACTAATATTGAGAATATTAGTAAATACAAGAATCAAGGGTAAAGGCAATTTAGGAGAAAACATCATTATAGTGACCAAGACAGTTTTTATGACATAATTTTTTATTTATATAAAAGGACTCTCTAGGCTAAAGTGTGTGAGGGTTACCTAGAAGGTCTAGGACTACAAGACATGTCTCTTATGCCCTAGGGCAAGTGGGAGAGCATGTTAGGTATAGAGTATGCCCTAGGATACATGTCTTACTAGCTTAGTGCAAGTGGGAGATTGTTGAGATTTATGCCCTAAAGATTCGTAGTTAATTAGTTATTTGATATAATAGTTGATTATTTCAAATATGAAATAATGAGTTATCAAGTATGAAAAAAATCCAAGATTATTTCAAATATTATATGTAATCTTGAACAGTATGTAGTGGACATACATGTGGATAATGTTCAAGTAATAACCAAACCTAAAGGATCTATAGTATATCGTTGAGGTGTAGTGCCTTTTCCTGGTAACACTATGGATTACAACCCACTTTGTAAGTGTTACAAATGTTATAAACGTTACAAACGATGTGATCCCAATCTTTCGTGTGGATACATGCAAGTGAGGGTATCCTATACAATGAGATTGTATAAGACCGAACCATGAAATACTTAATCACTCTTTGTAACGCCGTTAACTAAAGAGATTAATATTTCATAAGATAGCCATATGTAACTCGATCTCAATTCTGAGTGACTTATTTCTGTCTGTGACAGCTTGTCCTTTCATTTGTATGAGTGAGAGTGGCCCGAGTCACCTTAATAAGCCTACCATTTTGGGGACAAGATCAAGTGGGGAGCTGGGAACATAACTACACAAGATGGAATTCATTCCTTCCCACCTTTAGGATAAGTAGATGAATAGTTCCCTTAAGTGCTGATTTCAAGTCTTGAATAAAGGGTACCCACCCTCTCATTGGCCTCAGAGGGACTTTGTTCATGGTAGGTCCATGAGCAGATTATTCATTAGAGAGATTAATGGTACTCAATGAGAAAGAGGTAATACAGGAGTATAACCGGCATTTGACTTAGTTGTTATTATGAACTACTCGTGAAGGATCGACTTACATTTAATGGTTAAATCCATTGGTGTAACATGTTCTATAGTGCGAACAGTTCAACTATGGATCTTTAATGGACTGACTCATAGTTAATGAATATTGGTTAATTTAATTAAAGAGTTTAATTAATTAACCTTGGATCATTAAAGCTTCTAATCCGTAAGTCCATTAGGTCTCCTTGCTAGTTCACAACAGATTAACAAGGATCAATAAGGTTTGAAAGAATTTGAATTGTTCAAATTAATTGAGGGGATAATGTATATAGATACAATATAATATAAAGTTTTTTTTTATTGAGATTCAAAATTAAACTATGTAATAAAAGGGCATTTATTGTATTTGAATAAGAATCAAATAATAAATAATATGAATTAGATTCATATTGAAATTATAGGTTAACAAATTAATGTGAATGAGATTCATATTAAAACTATAGGGTCTGAGAGAGATGTGCATTTGTATATGATTTAAAAGAGAGGGGGGAAGTTTTTCTCCCACGGGGTTGGTTCTTGCATAATACTTCTCCAACCCTCTACTTCCAATCTCTCTCAAGTTTTTACAAGAGAAGAGTTCTATGTGGTAAGTCTTCTCCAAAATCTCAATTTCCTTTGCTCTTTCAAAAAGAGGTTCCCACAAATCGATCTTTACTAAGAGAATAATCAAGAAGACCCAATGGAGGCATCTCGTTCACGTTCCACAGGAGACTCATTGTTGTTCATTAAGAGAAATTTTGTGGATTCTTGAAGAAAAGGTTCTTCAAAGGTGAGTTTCCTTCTTCCCTGTAATTTATTTAACAAGCTTAACCTTTACTGCATTATGAATGTATGTGTTTTTCTATTATGCGTTGAAAATTCTAAAACGAAATTGAAAGCAAAGCGATCACTTGTTTTCCCTCGGGATTCGATCCTTTCACAAAATGACTAAAAATGACTAAGCAATTTTGAATTAGTCATTCTTTGGAATGTGTAAATTATGAGCAAAAAATTTTGCTTTACGAGGAGGGTGTCTGTTTTAGCCTATCTAAAGAGCTCGATTGAAGTCGATATTCAGGAGTTTGCATGTGGTGATAGAAGGCTGAGGGGTGCCAATTGTTTCCCTTGGGTCAATCCCTTCCTCTCGAATCAATTTTCGTCCTTGTTGGTCTCCACCGAAAGTGGATAGCTTGATGTAGCCTGGAGATGAATTTTGATGCATTGGAAGTAATTAATCTCTAAATAGAATGGAGGTCTCTTTAATTAGCTAATATCCACATCTTCATTGAGGATATTATTTTTGTTGGATACATTATTAATCTTTCATTTTTAAAGTTGTACTTTGATCTAGAAAGATGTTTTTCTTAATTGTATCCTCCTTTCATTCGTTAAGAGAATATGAGGAAATAGTTGGTTTGATTATTGTTTGTTTCCTTTTATGTCTAAGAAAAACACCAAAAAAGAAAATGAGGAGAAATAAAAGGAAGAAGCTCTCACACCCCCTCCCAGATTCCCTTCTAAGGCTAGAAGTGAGTGCGAACCTATATACACTCGTTCCTGCATAACTTAGAACATTAATAAACACCAAATCAATTATACTTAACTATATGCCAGCAGAACATCATAAGTTAAACATAACCGCTCAAGCTAGACGCTTAAATCATAACTCATCATAACAAGTATTCATTATATACACCACAAAAACCAGCTCTCACTATACCCCAAGGAACATGCATGACAAAAACATGTACATAAGCTGTGTATTTACAACTATCCCAGAGAACTGATCCGAAGCAGGCCCAGACGAGAATCTTTTGTAGGCTAGGCGTCCCGGACATGCTCTCTACGTGAAACAAGCAAACAAACAAGCAAGAAAGCATGAGCCTAATGCCCAGTGAGTGACTGAATTTAACTAATTACTAATATACTTCCTTCAGTTAACATGGATCATCATTAAACTACCACATGTATATATATATATAATAATTCCTAAGTTAACAATACCATAAGAACATAAGTGATACAATTATCCTTTTCTAGCTGAGGCGGAGCGAAGCTCAACGCACTCAACCTCGTGTATCAATACTCATCATTCACATACTCAAATGCCTTCACATGGGTCCCTCGGCACAAATGCCTTCACATATCGTCCCTCGGCATTTCAAACCCTCAAGTGCCTTCTCATATTGTCCCTCGGCACTAAGTTTCACTATATCGGAGTTCCCATATGCCTTCTCACGTGGTCCCTTGGCACTGGGTTCCATATCAATCCACTGCTCAAGTGCCTTCACTCGTGGTCCCTCAGCAATGAACTATCATGTATTGGATTTCCATATGCCTTCTCACAAGGTCCCTCGACATTAGAATCCATTTCAATCAACTACTCAAGTGCCTTCACACGTGGTCTCTCAGCACTAAGTATCATATATCGTTTCCCCATATGCCTTCACACGTGGTCCCTCAGCCATGGGTTGCATTTAGATAATATATATAACATTCTTTAAACTTCACAAGATATTCAATGAATACACCATATGTATGTCGCATAGCTTTATATTCAAAAGGAGATATACGAATATAGGATTTCTCATGCACTTAGCCATTTTATAGCTCATAATCCCTATCATGCGTAAATATTAAGAGTCCATAGAATATGATAGTTTCCACTCACACATTGCTAATAAAACATGCTAAGAGTAATCATTATATAAAATAGAAAGTCACTCAGACCCTGAGCGGATTATATGCCTTTCCGAGCTCTTCTTGGCTTGTAAATATACATTTCTCACGTTAAGCTTTCCTTAAACTTCCTTTCCAAGATCATTAAGTGTGCATAATTAACTCTAATCATGTTTCATCACCGAGACTGTAAGCCTCGTACTGGTTATTGAGAGAAGGTAAGTAAGAAGAAATTATGGGGCAGGCGAGTAAAGAAAATTGGCCAAGTTGTGGGAGAGTAAAAATGGTTAAGTGTTGGCCATGTGATGGGTGACCATGCATTGAGGATATGTCTAAAGCTTGACAAGAATGGCCATTGGTAGGCATGCGTTGAAGAGGGCAGCTCGGCGTGGAAAGAGATGTGAAGGAAGAGTGCAATATGCGTTAGTAGAAGTATGCGTTGAAGGCTACTATGTGCTAGAAGTTGGTATTGCTACGCGTTGAGATGGCCTATGCATTGAAGGATGGTATGCGTCGGGCATAGAAAAGTGGCCGAGAAGGCCATGCGGTAGTCGGTTATTTAGCATTGGGCAATCAGTGGCATAGTAAGTTGAGGCTATGGTTGCCGAAGCCATGTGCGAAAGGTTGCGTTGGCTAATTCAAGAAGGAAGATGATGTTAGAGCTAGTAAGTCGGTGATTTATATTGACATATAAAGGAGTGCATCGAATAATTAAGCCTTTTTGGACATATTTTCGAACTCAGATTAACTTCATTTCGCAGACGAACAACGAGGAGAGGTAGAAGAAGGTGTTCATATCAAATTCAGGTAGAAATCAGATCATTTTCATGATGATTTTGAAGTTGGAACCAGAAGCTTGATTGTTACTGATAAATCTAGACACCAATCGGTATTTGAAGGAGAGTGAACTGAGGACGTTGAAGCTAGAATTGAAATTTTGAGGTTAGTAAGTTGAGTCGATTCTTAGCAACTTCCATGAAGGATGTTTAAGCTAAATCCGAGCAAAAATGTGTTAATCTCTAGGAGGAAGTAAGCGGAGTTGAACTGCTAAGCAAATCAAGGCAGCCGAAGTTATTTGGGAATAACTCTCAACCGAAGACGAGTCATGGTCTGAAATTTGGAGGTAAGCTAGGAGACTCACTACTTTACAAGATTGTAGAAGAAGGGAAGTTCTGATTTTGGCTGTAATATGGTTTTTAGCAGGATAAAGAAAGAGTTAGAAGGGAAGGAAGGAAACCGTGATATCAGGTGCCGCTAGACAGTGGTATCGCTAAGGAGCTGGAGAGTGAGCAGCAGAACGAGTGTCGCTGATAAACGCAAAGAGCTCTGCATCTCACAACTCTCGCTGAAGTCTCACTAGGTATCACTCCTTAAGGTGATATCGCTAGTCTAGTTCACTCCGGTTTCGCTAGTGCAGTACCCAATAGTGTGAATTTCGCTGGTAGTCTCACTAGTGACATAGAGTATCGCTAGTTATTCATATGCATACTTAATGATTATGAAAAAGGAGTTCAAAGGAAACCTAATGTGAGAAATGTGTTTTTACAGGCCAATAAGAGCTCGGAAAAGTATATAATCCCTCGGGGCCTAAGACAAATCGTGAGTGACTTTCTAATTTATCCAAGGATTATCTTTAATATTGTGCAAGTGAAAATGAGGATAATATATGAACTCTTGTAGGTGTGTTATCTAAATGCAAACTACGGCCGAAGGACCATGTGTGAAGGCCTATGGGGATATGATATATGATACACAGTGCTGAGGGACCATGAGTGAAGGCACTTGAGAAATTGATTGAGATAGTTTCCAATGCCGAAGGACCTTGTGAGAAGGTATATGGAAACCAATACATGATGGCTCAATGTTGAGGGACCATGAGTGAAGGCACTTGAGCAGTGAATTATTAATGAAACTCAGTGTTGAGGGACAATATGAGAAAGCACTTGAGAGTTGAAACACCAAGGGACGAAATGTGAAGGCGTATGAATATATGTAATAGGAATTGGATTATGAGGTTAGCGTTGAGTCTTGCTCCGCTGCTTCTTAGAAAGATATTTATGCTATCTTGTTAAATGGCATGAGTGACCCAGTAATCTGTACTAATAAGATATATAGTAGTTTTATGATTAGCATTAACTCAAGGATTAAATCGTAATTGATAATTTAGTCACTCATTGGACTTTAAGCTCACGCTTTCTTGTTTATTGTTGTTCGTTTCAGGTAGCGAGCATGTCCGGTACGCCTAGCCTATAGAAGATCCTCGTCTAGGCTGACTTGATTTTAGTTCTTTGGGATAGTTGTAAATACTCAGTCTAAGTACATGTTTTGTCATATATGATCCTTGTGGCATAACGAGTGTGGGTTTTGTATTGTATGCTGAACAAATACACATTTATGATAAATTATGAGCTGAGAAACCTTATGTAAAACTTATGTTTACCTTATAATGTTTCACTAGCATAAAATTTTGTACATTTGATCTGGTATGTAATTGTGTTTCAAGATATAAGATGACGTGCATATGTGTAGGTTGCACCTACTCCTAGGTTAGGAAGGAAATTTGGGAGGGGGTGTGATAGAGACTCTTCTTTTTCCCAAAGTAATCATAATAAGCGAGATTTTGTGTCACTAGCGAGATTATCAGCGAGATTCCACATTTCTAGCGAGATTACTAGCGAAAACACACAACAGAACACGACATAGCGACACCATGATGAGCGAGACTAGCGAAATTTACTTGAGGAACGAGACCTAGCGAGATCCAGCGAGATTTGTGAGATAGAAAACCCCCCTGCGCCCCAGCAACACTCGTCTCGCTACTTACACTTCAATTACTCAGCGACACCCGACAACAGAGTTTCCTTCTTTCTTTTTTGTTCTCACTTCTATCTGTTAGAAGTCATATTTCCAACCAAATTTAGAACTTCTTTCCTTCAACAAACTTGTAGAAAAATATGTTTTCTAGCTTACCTTAAATGTTCGTGGCTTAACTCCTCCTCATTCGTCAGATATTCCAAAATTTCTCTGCGCCACTCCAGATTGCATAACAATTTTGTATCAGTCACTTCCACCTAAAATTTTACCTATTTCTCCTCATTTTCAACTCAATCATCCTTCATAAGAGTTCTTAGAAATTGAGTTAACTTACTAACCTCAAACTTTCAGCTTGAAACTCGATCTCTTCAGCTCGCTCTTCTCCAAACACCAGACCATGCTCGGATTGCTTGATAACAGCCAAGCTCTCTATTCCAGGTTCGGTTTCACCATGGAAACGACCCGAATTCTTCACAACTTTGCCCTAGACACCTTCTCCTACCTCTCTTCATCTCTCAGCCATAAAATAGAATTGATTTGAGCTTTTGGTCATGTTTAGAATGATTAAACTCTCAGTTTACTCACTTATATAGGCCGTCGACTTAACCGCTACTCATTTTTTCCTTTATAAACGAGTTGACCAACGCATAGCACCTCTTCTCAACCTCACCAATGCATAGCCTTAGCCGACCAACGCATAATATAGCTTATGAGCGCATAGCCTTTGCTCATGAACGCATGGTATTGTCCATAAGCGCATAACATTGCTCTTAAACGTGTAATATAGCTTCCAACACATGTTAGCTCTCACACTCTTGTTCTCGGCCCACCTTTCTCTTCACCAACACATAATACATCACCACCTTAAGCTTGCCAACTTCTAAAGTTAAGTGTGGGGTTTACAGAAGCAGTGGGAGGGAAAAGGAGAAAATGACACACTTTTAATCTCTATATCCTTCAAATTCATTCGCATAACACGAGGATGGTAAATAGATAATTTCAATGATTATGAAATGTAATTTCAAAAAGTAGGTCAAATGTCATTATTTTTTTATTTTGTTTTTCTTCAATTTTTTTTTTTTTGGCAAATTTCAAACCATTATTGTGGTAGATTTGTTGTTATTTTTAAAAGAAAAAATTTAGAAAAAGGATTTCTTTGTAAGGATAAAAAATTTGTGGTAAAAAAAAAATGCTTTTCTATGAAATTTCGCATAAGAATTGAAAAGTTGGGAAAATTATATACATTCTCGCGGAATTTTCTTTTTCATTCAAAACTAAGAATGGTAAATAAATTTGATCTGATAACTAGAAAAGGTAAATAGATAATTCCAATTATTATGCAACGTTAATGTAAAAAAGTAGGTCAAATTTTATTTAGATGGACATTTGGGTCAAATCCCTGAAATTTCCCAATTCACTAACCCACTTTCTGGTTAATTAGAAAAAAAAATGTACTTTTTTTAAAAAATTAGGTAAAAGGGATAGTTTGGGAAGAAAAGTTAGGTAAAAGGGTAGTTTTTTTTTTTCTTTATTTGAAAGTCAACTCTATTGCACATTTATATTAGTCAAACTAAACGGAAAAGAGAAATGTTGTTGGTCTTTATTGGTTTTGACGACATTCTGCCATCTTTTTTAAAAAAATTATTTTTTTAATGTAAGTTTGAATGTAAGATCGAGGGCGAAACAGTGCGAGAGCGAGAGTGAGAGAGAGAGGGGAGAGATAAGAGTGATTGTGGAAGCGAGAGCGAGAGCAAGAGTGAAGTGAGAGAGCAAGTGAAATAAGAGTGATTGTGGACCGAGAGCGAGAGATAGAGAGAGAGCGAGAGAGATAAGATTGATTATGGAGCGAGAGCGAGTTTGGAACTCAAGTTAATTCATTATTACATTATTGATTCTAAATTCGTTCTCGCTCTCGCTCTCAGTTAATTCTTAATTCTAATTGGTAAGTTCAACGTGACCAAACTCGCTCTCGCTCTATCTGGCTTCCTAATAAGTTTGAACTTATCGGGAAGGAATTCAGCTTTCTGTCACTTTTCCTGTAAACAGTTGATCAGAACTTTACAGGAAAAGTGACAAAAAGCTCCCTTCCCGGTAAATTCAACGCGACCAAACTCGCTCTCGCTTTGTCTGGCTTCTTGGTAAGTTTGAACTTATCGGGAAGGAATTCAGCTCTCTTTCACTTTTCCCGTAAAGCGCTGATTGAAATTTTATAGGAAAAGTGATAGAAGACTCTGTTCCCGATAAGTTCAACGCGACTAAACTTGCTTTCACTCTCGCTCTGTCTGGCTTCCTAGTAAGTTTGAATTGATGGGAAGGAATTCAACTCTCTGTCAATTTTTCTGTAACGAGCTGATTTGAACTTTACGGGAAAAGTGACAAAGAACTCCTTTCCTGGTAAATTTGAACTTATTGGGAAGAAATTGAGCTTTTTGTCACTCTGATATCCCTCGCTCTCGTTCTATCTAGCTCCTTGGTAAGTTTGAACTTATCCGGATGGAATTGATAATTCAAATTGATATTAAAAAATATTTTTTTTCAAAAAATATCAAAATGTGGTCAAAACCAATAAAAACAAACAACGCTTCACTTTTTCGTGCAGCAGACTCTGACATTCAAATAAATTAAAAAACTACACATTTTCCCTAATTTCATTTAAAGTATCATTTTCACATAAATTTTTTCTAATTCCCCCCCCCCCACCCCCAATGCACCCCCACCAGCCCCCATAGTTCCCAACCACATAGACATAGATAGAATTCAGCGAAATCTCCGCTGGAAAGCGTTTTTCTTCATTCACCATCAATTAATTCCAATTTCAAATTTCAAAATCCAAATCCCCCAAACTCCTCATTACAAAAATCCAATCCCTCAATAATTACTCACAATTCCTATTCCGAATTCAAGATCGATTTCGGGTTTTTAAGAGATAGAAGATGAAAGCATCTCTGAAATTCCGCGAAGACCAGAAGCCATTGTTGAGAGCTAAAATTCCTCTCAGTATTCTAGGCCTTCCTTTCCAATCTGCCATAGCCGCCGGCACCTCTAAAGAACTCACTCTCAAGCTCTCAACCCTCTTCGAATCCGGCCCCTCCTTCAACCTCGCTTATCGCCCCAACGATTCTTCAAACCCCTTCTCAGTAATCGTCAAAACTGGAATCGGCTCCTTCGGCTCCCCGATCTCTTCCCCCATGCTCATGAGCGCCGAGTTCAACCTAGTCGCCTCTGGAAATCCTTCCTTCATGCTCCACTTCAAGCCTAAATTCGGCGATTTCTCCATCAAGAAATCGCAATCCTCGTCCGTCATGTTCCAGAAGGTTCTCAAATCGGAGGAGGAATCTGTGGATGTTAAAACTGCTGTTTCTAAGGCGGTTTCCGGTTTGGATGTAGCGGCTAGTACGGCGGTTCCGATTCTGAAATCTGCCGCCGTAAGGTTTTCTTGGGGTCTTAGAATTCCGGCCGCGGCGGCGGAGGGGATGAAGATGAGTGGTGGGATTTCATTTCGGGAGGTTCCGTTTATGGTGCTGGATAAGATCGGGTTCGAACACTTGGACGGTGGGGATTCGAGTCCGAAGGAGGGTAGTTTGGGAAACGCGGATATGAATTTGGATTTGGATTGTCTTTCAGTGAAGCGTCAGTTTGAGGTTTTGAAAATAGAGAATGGATTATTGAAAAAGAGCATTGACGATCTTAGGAAGCAAATGAAATTGTTTTCCAATTCCGGCCGCCGGTTCAAGGGCAGAAAGGCGTCGGAGTTAGGCGGTTTTGATGGGCTCCCGCCAGAAGATGCGGCGGCGACGGCGACTGGGGGTGAGGAGCTAAGGAAGTCGGCGCTGTCTAGTTCCTGAATTCGTCGATAAGACAACCGTTAGTTTAAATGTAAAAACCAATTTTTTTTTTCTTTTTTTTCCTGTGTTTTGTTCTCTATCATCTATACAATTTTTACTGATTTTCACCATTTTGTTTTCTTTTTTGTTCGTGTTAAATTTAGTGAAATTGTTTGTTGATGTTTTTTTTTCTCTTGCAATTGTTTTGTTTGATAATGCTGTGGTCGTAAATTTGAGCAAAATTGTGATGGTTAAACTGAAATTTTAGTTCTCATGTATGGTATAGTCTTCAGTTCTGCTTACAAGGAAAAAGAAAATTAGTTTTCAAAACTAAGTTGGATTTAGTTTTAGAAGTTTTTAAATCATAGATAAGAAATTAAACTTTCCTTTGTATAATTACAACTTGAAGAGAGAGTTTGCTCGAATTTAAATAATCACATAATTATTAAATGTTATTTTTAGAGAAGAGAGACCTACAAACAAAGAGAAAGGGAATAGCGGGAATGACCTGAAATTTACCTTTTTTTTTTTGGATCTTTTGTACAGATAACTCTTTTTTGGGGAGCCAAATGAAAAATGGGTACCTTTATTAAATTGAACAAAAAGTGACATTTTGCTTATGTCAGCATTCTGTGAATTTACCCATTCGCCCCTTAAGACCATTCTGTGATACTCAATCCTCGATACTCAATGCTTGATGCTCTACCTCTCTAAGCCCAGGATTCGTATCAAGATTCGAGTTTAGAAGGGGTACATGAATAAACCGAGATCACATTCGAGGGATTTTGAGGATATGGAAGTACAGTTAAGAAAGGCTTAAATGAACTCCACAATTAAGTGTACTTAACTTGGAGCAATCTTATATTGGGTGATTTCCTTGAAAATTTCATGTGAGTGAAGACAACACATACTAAAAGAACCCGTGTTGGTTTGTAAGGACAACTTTCACTCTTAGAAACATTCTAGACAAGCAAGGATGACATTGTCAAGTCATAAGGGATGCAAGGGAATGTCGGGGCCATCGAGTGCTGAATCTAGAAGCATTCAAGACAAGCAAGGATGACCTTTCTATGTAGCAAGGGATGCAGGGGAATGTCGGGGTCATTAGGTGTCAAATTTGGATTTCAAATCCTGGGCTTATGGTGTTACATATATGCTCTATGCTATATACTTGCTACTCGATCCTCGATCTTTGATACTCTCTACTCTATCCTCTACATTCTATACTTCATTCAGAAGTTTATTCGATGTTAGGTGCTCGATGCTTTACGCTCTATGCTCGATTTAGAAGTTCATTCGATGCTCTAATGCTCTATACTCTACGTTTGATGCTCGATGCAAAGAAACCATAAAAAAAGAAAATTAGGGAGAAGAAGCGTAGAAAAAAAAAGGGAGTACCATCTACGATGACCATAGGAAGACAACTCTTAGAACCTTTTAAACTCAAACCTAATGCCATAAACATAAATTTGAAGTATTGGGCATCTTCAAGCTCAATCTCAAATAAAGTTCTAGGATTTTCGATCTTTAGAGCTTCCTTGTAGGCATGCAACAAGGCTGTTACGAAATCGACAATTAAAGAATACAAAAGAACATACAAAATAGAGAAGATTAACACACAAATTTACGTGGTTCACTAATAATGTGTTAGCTACGTCCACGGGACAGAAGGAGAACAATTTTATTAGAGAGAATGTTACAAGATTATAGAATGAATAAAACCTATAGGGTTAGAGAGTTTATATAGTGCACTTCTCTAAACCCTAGGTAGAGAATGAAGATATTTAAATAATTAAATACATCAAATACCAATACTAATTAGGTTTAGGATTCAAGGCATTCCAACAAAGGCATATGATTCCTTTGGAGTCCCTCTAGCAAGAGCGAAAACGGTTGCCATGCCTTGTCGTAACTCATATTCACACCATACTCTTGACGTATATCCTCAATGATGTTGCGCAGTTTTTCACCACGACCAACTCCAAACTTGTCTTTGATTAACTGACCAAATTTTTAGTTACCTAATACAACTAAAAAATTTTGTAATGAGGACCAAAAGAGAACAAAATCTTCTTGTCTGAAGCATATATTTTAACTAATCCTTCAACATATCATAGTAACAAACCTGAAAGAAAAAACAAACTAAATAATATGAAAAAGATTAAACATAAACTAGAAAATGAAAAAACTGATCCAGAGTTTTCAAATAAAAGTCTTAAAAGTCATTTGAAAAAATAAGTCAGAGTGACAACATAACTGATAGCTCTCAAAAATAGCTATTTTTATATCTCTAATCTTGCTTGCTTGTTTAGTTTAATGTGTTTAAATGTCTATTTTTGTAGATTCTCGAGCATAACATGCATTACAGAGTGTTGAGTGCCGTTCGGAGTTGGTTTGGAGCTATTATGAGTCACATCAAAGATTCCAAGCTTCAAAGGACGAGAAATGACGAAAAATGCCCCCAAGAGAGCGCCCTGGCGCTAGTTGACGCTCTCTTGGGCACTTAACACCCGAAAGCAAGAAATAGGGCAGCACCTAGGTGCTCCAAATTCTGACATAGAGAAAGCGCGAGCACGTGAAGCGCTCGAGTGCTCACCTGGCGCCAGGGTAGGCGCTCTGGTTTCTAAGTAGAGCACGTAAGCACCTAGGCGCTTCCGCATAATTTATAAGCTCCCTTCATAATGTTTAGGTTTTTATCATGGTGGGAAGCATGGAGGCCGAAGAGTTCTTCAACTTTTCTTTGTTTCCTTCATATTTCTACCATTTTTAGCTTAGGATTTTTATTTTCATTTGGATTGCAATTAAGGATTGAAGCTCTCTCTTTTCTTTGCCTATGGATCAATGAGGCAACTTTTTGTTTAGTTTTGGGAGCAAGACTTATGTATTTTTCTTGAGATTTATGTGGATTGGGCTAAATGTATGTTGAGTTTATGCTTTCTTTGAATCTACTTCAATTTCTAGATGCATGTTTGTGTATTGGCTATCCCTTATAAGAATGTGTTGCTCCCGCTATTTGATTCGCAACTTCATCATGTTCATATTCGAACGTCTAACTCAATCACCTAAGTAGCAACTAGTTAATCATGATTTATTGACTATTCTAGAATGTACATATAAACTAGGTTCAAAGATAAAATTGTTTAATTGATTAGGCTATCCAATTAGTTAATCAACACAATAGAATCCTAAAGCTTAATGCACTTGTTCTTATTTCTTTATGGATGCTATCGACCCCAATTGATTTAGAAACACGTAGTTTAATTAGGGCGTTGCTATAATTGCTTTAATTAATATTTAGGATGCGGGCTTAGTTTAATTGAGTTTTTCGGCTACTTGTAGCGTCATTGAGTTAGATTAGACTAAGTAGGTCGTTGTGCATGCATAAATTGAATGCATGTTTAATTAACGAAAGTCGATAATTGAAATTACGTAGGAATCCCTCTTGCTCTTAAAACTAGATTTCCATATCTTTATTTATATTTACACGCTGCTTTTACTTTCCCGCCTTTAATATTCATGCACTTTATCTATATGCCACACACAATACCTTGTTCATCGCTATAACTAGTGAATTGGCTTAACGAAACATCATTAGCGCTCCTAGCGGATCGGCCTGAACTTACCACTATTACTATGCCATCATAGTATTAGGAGTAGAGTTTGGTATTATAAACTTGTTTTTATCAGCCCAAAAGGAATTTTATCAATAACCCTTCAAGCAAGAAAGTAGCTAGAAAAAGCTTACAAAGTCTAGCTTGTCCCATCCCTCCCCAAAAGTGCATTTAGCTATCCCCACCCCGACAAGCTACAACTTAACCAAAAGTTCTAAAAAAGAAAAAAAGAACTGTCTAACTGTATTTTCAATGCAAGATGAGCTTGATACAAGCCAAATGAGACTAAGAAACAAAACCTCCTATTTCGAAAATAAGCAAGTGTTTTTAAAGTGCTTACATGGACGTCGAATCCAAAAGATAGCTCGAAAAGAGCATAAGACATTTAGCTACCCCTTTACAACTTAGCCAAAAGTTCTAGAAAAAAGTATCCAAATGTCTTTCCAATGCAAAATAAACTTGAATACATGCCCTAAGCAAGTCTAAGAAACCTGCCTCTCATTTAGAATGTAAGCAAATGTTTTAAAAGTGCTTACATGCACATTGAATCGAAAAACTAGCTCGAAAAGAGCTTAAGGTGTTTATCTACCCCTCCAAAGCCACAACTTAGCCAAAATTCTAAAAAAAAGTGCCTAAGTGTGTTTTCAGTGCAAAATGAACTTGAATACTCAACCTAAGCAAGTTTAAGAGTGACTACCATAACTGCAGGATAGTCACATATGATAAATAAAGAATACTTTTACAAATTTGCTACATGCATGAACTTGTTACCATTGATACAAGATAACCAAAATGAATTAAAAATAAATGTAAGCGAGGGTAAAAGATACCTAGGTCTTTGAAGGCACATCATCTCTTTGTCCTCTCCCCAACATTCTTTGGATTTCAGTCCATTTACTTTGCCATGTTGTTACTTGACTAGCTAGCGCCACATTTGTTGGCTCACTTCTTCGTAGTTTGTCTTCATATCTTGATCGTTTGTCTTAACCTCTACCATTTCATCTTCCCCATCTTCTCCAATTTCTTTTCCAACTCCTTTTCATATTGTGAGGAAGACATGTCCTTGTAGCTAGTCCTGGGTTCGAAACAAGGCCTTTAGTATGGCCTGCTCGATGACCCAATACCTGCTTAACAATTTCTGCTTTGGTCATTGGTGTAGCTCCTTCTTGAGACGATACTTCCATAAGTTTTTGCATTTCCAGCTATATGAAAGATATAATTTCATACAAGTATGATAGAAAATAACTTACATATGCTTCTTTTGCATTGTCATTCACCCAACCATCTTTTTCACAAACATGACTTTCTGGAATAATTCCAACTCGTCAATGTCACAATTCTTCACTTTTTTCATATAAAATACAAAAACTATTAGTCATATCAATGAGATAAAGTAAAGAATAATGAATTTGCACACTAGTATTTCACTTTGCACTTGGATAAACGACTTGGACCCAATTCGATGAAGGTAAGGGAGACTCCCTTGACTCTTCTTGTTTCTCTCCGTTGTTTTCTACAATAGTGTGTGATTAGTACAATTGAGTTATTTAGGTCTATAACAACTACCAAGAAAATATATACCTTCCATTCAAGAGACTCCCATTTGAAATATAGAAGGTTTCAACCTTCTAAATTTGTTATCCTTGCATGTGGAATTTCACGGGCTACTTTTGGGTCCAATTTGAATGTATTTTGAAGTTGTCATAGCACAAACCTTTTCACATGCCTTTTTCTCACATCGATATCAAAATAAGACTGCATATTTAAGAATAAGTGTGTAAGTATACATACATGATTTCGAAAGGAGTATCAATGTGTAAAAAAGAATGAACATACCAACAATCAATCTATGGCCTGATCATGTACTTTTAATACATCTTTTCATGTGTTACAACGTAATGGAATTGTGCTTCGAGCAATGGTATTGATGGCCTTTCTAAATCTAATGGTGTTAGCACAAACTGGTTTTCCAACCTCTTGGCTAATCTCAATCCTGATCTTCCCATGAGTAATAACATATCGGTCTAATTCAAAGTTTCGACCATGCCCTCTTGTTCACCTCGTGCATGATCTAGATCTTGTTTACCACAACCAATTTCAATAAGTAGATGAGAAAATAACATTTATAAGCATACATTTCCATATAATATAAACATTACTTGATGCCTCTATCGTGTCTTGCTCGGTGGTGGAATCAATAATCGGAGGGTCATTCGTGCCAAGTAACAAGTGTGCTCTTGCTCTTGACCAGGGTGTGGCATGACTCTTCAAACTTACAAAAGATGATAAAAAAAAAAAAAAAAATTTAATCTCTATAGTTATACATTTATTTGAAGCATTATATAATTGAACATGAATTTCAATGAAGTTTAAGCGTTATATTATTGAATATAAAATTGAAATGTAGTAGTTTCACACATATTCACTATTTAAATCATTTGAATCTAAATGTTGAAATGAGTCGAACTCTCTTCAATAAATACTTCTACATCCTCAAGATCGTCATTTATAAAATCATCATCGTTAGAGAATGGACACTACCATTCAACTATTTTTTAACATTTTGTCATTCAACAACAATAGGGTCAACATTGTCTCTACATAATATTGTATCTTGGATACATCGACCTGAAGAGAGTTGTCACATTCTTTTTCTTTTTTTTCAATATATATGACATCCAACTTATGTCGTAATAGAAGTTTAGACCAGTGGGGAGTTCAAAGAATATACTATTTTTAGTCCAATTAATAGTATGTTTTCTTTTCTTGTCGTGCTTGAATGGATGCTTACTTAACACTAGAAAAGTTAATATGTTTACTTGTTGTAGAATCTCATTTCCATCCATTATAATTGGTGGAGGTCCACGCTCTAACTTCCCATCATGTTGTTTACTCTTATGTCAACTATGATTATCTGGAAGATAATGTCGATGTCCCATAAAAGATATTTTTTCTCTTATCCTAAACGATGATGTATCTTCTTTACAAATTGGACATGCTTGATAACCTTTGGTACTCCATCCAGATAAGTCTTCGTAGGCAGGAAAGTCACTGATGATCCACAATAAACGTGCATGTAGTTTAAAATACTCCCACTCATGCAATCATAAGTATGCACAACGTTATTCCATAACTCTTTTAACTCCTTAATCAATGATTAGAGGTCTTCATGCACTTCCAAGGAGGCAAATTGTACAAAACAACCTACCATAGGTGACATGTTGTAGGTTGTACTCATATTTCCAAATGGATTGAACCCATCGGATGCTAATGCTAATCAAACATTATTTGGGTTAGAAGCAAATTGAGGAAAATCCTTATCAAAATGTTTCCACCTTGCAGCATCAGTTGGATATCGTAGCACATCAACTTCAACAATTTGTTTATCCTTATGCCATCTCATTTCAGAAGCAATATGCTTCGATGAAAATAATCGCTTCAACCTTGGAATTAGTAGGAAATGGCATAAAATATTATGTGGGTTTTTCTTACCTTTCAAATCCTTTACTTTATATTGAGGCTCACCACATACTCAACAACTTTCACAATCAGCAAACTCTTTCCAAAATAATATACAGTTATACTTGCAAGCGTGGATGGACTCATGTCCTAGTCATAAGTCATGTAGTTTTCTCTTAGCTTCATAGAACGTACGAGTGTAGATGCACTTGTTGGAACCTTGTCTTTCAACAAGTCTAGTAACATATTGAAGGATTTGTTACTCCACCCATTGAGGACCTTGATATGCATCAACCTCACTAAGAAGTTCAATGAAGCAAATTTAGTACAACTAGTGTACAATGGATTTCGTGCTTAAGCCATCAACTCCTAAAAAATGTTTGAATTACCACTTTCTTCAATGTTAGTAGGCATTTCATCCCCATAAATCTTCTTCATCATTTGCATCTTTTTCCCCTTCTATCATTGTCCTTTACAAATCATTTAAAAGATCAAACATCTCATCCTTATCATGTTCAACATTACACTTTCTACTTAATCCATCATCTACAGAAAAACTAACATTTGATTGAATTGAGTTAAGTTTGCAGGTTCTCCATGATAAACCCATTGAGTGTATGAAGAAGTTGGGACATTGTCACACCCCTTCCCGAACTACCCTCCTGTAGCCCGAGACGGAGTGTGAGGACAGCAGTCATCGACCCTATTATCGACTTCCACTGTCGAACTTCCCTTATGCCTGTTTAACCACACTTCCTAGGATGGCAATATCATTAACTCTTGACAAACCTTGACTTCGATTGGCAACGAGAACTGTCATGCTACCTGAAAAAAAAATGAAAAACATATGAAAGAGTGAGCTAAAAGCCCAAATGAGTGACAGATCTTGTAAAACTATCTTTAGTTCAAAAGAGGCATGTTCCAGAATAGTTATACATGAAATCAATTCTTTCTTTAAAAATTTCCCTTAGTTGAGGCGGAGCAAAACTCAACGCTTTCAACGTCGAAAACATCCTTAGTTGGGGTGGAGCGAGACTCAACACACCCAACGTCAAAATCATTCCTGGCTCGATATGGAGCAGAACTCGACACACCAGCAATATCAACCTCTATGTGCACATAGGAACGTGGCGGCTGCCCAAGTACCTTCTACATGTCCTTCAGTACTAGGTCCCGGGGAAACTTACATGCCTTCTCATGTCCTTCAGCATTGAGTCTCCTCTAAAACATTTTAGAAACCAACATTTCTCATAATTAGTTCATATGAAACCTTTCATGAAAAACAAAATATTTCTCGGTAAACTACATTTCACAACATGCTTTTCAACAATTTATAGAAAACAGATAAGACATGCCTTGTGAACTATATATTCAAGCATCATGCTTTTCAAATAAACAATTTTCATCAAATCATAGCTCATAATAAAATCAGAATAACATTTCCAATAAAACATTTTCAAAGAAAGAAAGATGTCACTCACTAAACACTTTAAGGATAGTTCTCCTCTATCCCGCTATTTTCTCTTTCCTGAGCTTCTTAGACGTAGCGTTCTAACCCTGGAACGCAAGGCCTTATATTCCTCTGGCAGCTCGGTTGGTCACAACCCTACCCTTGGACGCAAGGTTGATAGCTAACGTGAGGTGCTTCCCAACTCTTCCTTACTTCTCTCTTTGGATGCGTCGACCGCGCAAGGTCCAACTTGGGCGCATCGTTCACCTTGAACGCATCATTCGTCTTAAACGCAGGACTGACCTTTTTAGACGCAAGACAACTTCTTTAACACAAGATATAGCTAAGATGTCAAAATATCTTCTCTCTTGGCTGTAGACTTCTACTACGGACGCAAGGATTCCTCTTTTCTCTCAAGAATTCTCACTTCAGCATCATCAATCACTCCTTTTCTCTCAAGGTCCTATTTATGGCTTTGGAGTAGAGGGCTGGTCATACCACTTCTCCTCTCTTTCTGCCACTTGTTTCCACATGTCACGCTGCAACTTAACCAACCATGTATTTATCCAAGCGTCACCTTGCATGCAACACTTAACATGCCTTCTAACACCTCCCGCTTAGGTGTCAAGTTTATATGAAGCCACCTAGCTTTTATAAGCTTAACTCATATACCCAACATATTCTAATATACAAACTATTCATTCAATCATACTGCCCCTATGCGTCCACTGAATTTCCTTTAAGGTTTTAGCTTCATTATTTACTTTCTTTACTCTTTGCCATAATACCTTTGAACCCGTTTCACCACCGCTTACTACTAGGTGTCAATATCCTAGACGCACACTACAATCTTACCGCATCGTACCATGCGTCCAATTTCCTTCCCTTTAAGCTCTTGGTTACATCATATGCGTTCATCCGAAATCATAATTTTATTTCCATTTACCATGGATTGAGCTCCTCAACGCATAGCGCATAGCAACCCTTCGATCATAATTACCTTAAATACTAAATGTCCTTATTTTTGGCATAAACTTCTTTACCAACACCAAAATTCTTACTAACACATAATAAACCTTTAACGCATGCTGCTCACGCCTTAAGGTTCCTCGACTTCTCTTTTCTTTCTAGCTTAACACCCTCCAACGTTAATCCCATAACTTGTTAATTTCCAAGACTAAGTGTGAGCCATGCGTTTCCTCTTTTTCCTAGTTCTTGTTTCCTTTCAAAATTCAATATCAAATTCCCTCCAAATTAAAGTACCACACTAACTCTTTACCATCTATGCATTAACCGGACTATGCTAAAAAATACATCTAAATTTTTAACTAATTCCCAAACTATGCCTTCAATCCTTCATTCTCACTCTTAGTGGAATATCCATTCTTTTCCTAATATTATGTGTTCAACTAGTATTACTTCTTTTCTTACTTCTTTTCTTATTAGCCATCTTAAAAACTCTAAGTTAGGGTCTTACAGACATTTCGTTTTCAAATAAGTGACGTTTTATCCCATCCAATGACTGCGACATTGAGTTCTGACAATATACTTACATGGACATCTTATTTTTTATACCTCATTTAGATGACACTTTGCCACTTCTAGAAATTGTGCAACTCCTTTAATGTATTCTCTTAGAAATCTATCTCTAACCTTAATCTAATCCTTATTCATTCTTGAATAGACTTAACATAGAATTTAGTGAATTTAGTGAGTTAGTACGAATGAACAAAAGTTCAATCTTGTAGGAATTAGGACAAATGGTTCAATAACATTGACTAAAAATCAACATCCAGAATTCGCACAACTTTGGTCCAAATTTTTGTAACCGTACTCACCAAAATCAGTAGTAGTGGCAAAGTGGGGTCGAACATAGAGAACCTATGAACTTCTCAGTTAATTTGTTTACAGTCCTAGGGTAACCAAAAGGGGGGTTTTGACGTTGTTTTGTCTAATGTAAAAAAAAAAAAAAATTGCAGAAAATTAAATTAAAATTGAATTCAAATAATTAAACATATAGCCTAGACTTTCGAGCTATTCCCCAATTGTAACTTGATCATCGATTTATCAAATTAATTCCTATTTGTTTTACCCTTAGCCAACTTGTCTAGAAACACTAGGCGAGTGTCCAAATCATCAAATTAACTAGATGAACGCATCCTAGTTAACTTGACCAATCGTATTAAATCTAAGGAATTTGCTAAGCCAAACATTTAATTAGAACGTTGAATTAAACATTCAAATTGATTATCCCCTAGGTTGATAGATTAATGTTCTTTGTTTTATACAACAAATCACAAGCCTAACTAGCCTATTACTACTTTCCAGATTAGGTTGCAATTAAATGTCACATATTACAACTAATCTCTAGCTGGCAATTACACAATTTCAATCAAGTTTGTCAAACAATCATGAAATTAAATAACTAAGAACACACGTCAATAGAGAATAATCCAAGAATGATAATAAGAATTATAGAAATTGACATAGAATCTCACAAGTGTACAATACAAGGGGAAATCACTCTATACCTAAGCTAGAATGAGTACCTCAGCCCATAATCAACATACCAATCAATGGGAGGAGAGTTTCGATACATAAACTGACCAAAATGTGAAGAAAAGTGGAGAGAATTCTTGTTGGAGTTGGCAGAAACAACTGGAAATCAAACTTTGTGACCTAAAAATTGTTTAACACGTTTCTATAATATGGTTGAAATGCCAAGGCGTTCGAAGTAGTGTTGGGACGCTGTAAAATAATGAAATAAACATATAAAGTCTAAGGACAACCTTGAATTAAGTAGCGCAAGATCACACATTTTTGGTGCTATCAAGTACCAACTCCCAAAAAGGGCCTAACTCATGTCTTAGACTCAAAATCATGTTGACACAACACATCCAAAATCTTTAAATCCTTGAGTAATGCTCAAATCATGGACTAAAAATGTTTCAAAAAATCAAGATATTGGGACCTAAAAGAAAGCTAAAAATTATTACTTATCCATTTGGAGAACTTCATGAATGAAACAAGTGTCTACACTTGAGATCTACATCTAGTATCAAAAGAAAAAAAAAAAAAAAGGAAGTACCAATTGTTGAATGAGAAATTTCGGCCAACCAAATTTCGCCACGTCATCATAACAAAGTCCAAATGCATTATGGAATATATAAATCAGATTGGGCCGAGTAATTAAAGCCGCTAAGGTCAAAAGCCCAACCTAATTCAAGCCCATTGTGAATTTTTTGGGCCAAAGAAGATATTAGGCCCAAGTCCAATTCCAATTTTTGGGCCCAAAAGCAATTAGGCCCAAGCCCATGAAAACCCATAGAAACTCTATAAATAGAGGCTTTATCTCTTTATTTGGGGGGGCCTTTTTGGAGAGGGAAGAAAACTGTTGAAGCTCTAGAAATCCGAATTCTGAAGAATTGAAGGCCGAAGCTCAAAATCTAAAGACCAAAACTCCCAAGCTCACAAGCTCTAGAGATTGAAGCCCCTAAAATTCCAAGGAGTTAAAGATTCAAAGATCCAAAGATTGAAGACCCTGGAGTTGAAGACCTTGAGAGAAAAGTTCCATAGAAGATCTTAAGAATTCAAGACGCACGTGTTTACTTTTCTTTGAGAGAAAGAATCAAAGGATCAAATATATTAGAGATTGTACTCAGAAAACTGAAACTAATACACATATGAAGCTCAAGTTCCACGAATTAAATTTCTTCGGAAATCTCGTCTAACAAATTGGCACGCCCAGTGGGACGCTCTCTACCTTTCATCTCTTTTTCCCGTACAAGACATACGACATGGCATCCAAAGACAATGCTCTTAACGCTTCAAGTGACACTTCCAGAAGACTGATTACTCGCAGCCGCTCTAAGGAAATACAACTGAAAGAGCAACCTACCTTTGAGATCGCGAGAAATATATGTAATGTCAGTCATGATGGCTAACGTGGGAACAAGTGAGGAGAGAATGGCTGAACTTGAAAAGAAAGTTAACATGCTACTGAAGGCAGTTAAAGAAAGGGATTATGAGATTGTATCCCTCAAGAACCATATTGAAAGTCGTGACACGGCTGAATCAAGTCATATGCCCGCAGTCAAGAGCAATGAGAAAGGGAAGAAGGTTTTGCAAGACAGCCAGCCCCAAGATTCAACTTCAATTGCTTCGTTGTCTGTTCAACAGTTGCAGGAAATGATTGCGAACTCCATCAAGGCTCAATATGGAGGCCCTACTCAGACTTCCCTCTTGTATTCCAAGCCGTATACGAAGAGGATTGACAACCTAAGGATGCCAAATGGGTACCAGCGGCCAAAATTCCGGCAGTTCGACGAAAAGGGTAACCTGAAGCAACATGTTGCTCACTTCATTGAAACCTGTGAAAATGCTGGAAGAGACCTACTAGTTAAACAATTCATTCGAACTCTGAAGGGAAACGCCTTCGACTGGTACACTGACCTGGAGCCTGAAACTATTGATAGCTGGGAGCAGCTTGAAAGAGAATTCCTCAATCGTTTCTACAGTACTAGACGTATCGTTAGTATGATTGAGCTCACTGCTACTAAGCAGCGAAAAGGCGAGCCAGTCATTGACTACATTAATCGTTGGAAAGCACTAAGTCTTGATTGCAAGATAGGTTGACAGAACTATCAGCTGTCAAAATGTGCACTCAAGGAATGCACTGGGGACTTTTGTACATCCTACAAGGGATAAAACCCCGCACCTTTGAGGAATTAGCTACTCGAGCTCATGATATGGAGTTGAGCATTGCTAAAACAGAAAGCAACGATTTATTAATCCCGGAGGTAAAGAAAGAAAGGAAAGAAGTGAAGAGCACCCAGAAGGTATTGAAGGGTGCAACTAAAGAAGCTATGGTCGTAAATACGGCTCCTTTAAAGTTTACTGCTAAAGAGAAGCAGATTGAGAAACGCCAAGATGTAGGCGAGAAGAAATGACCAACGTTGAAAGAGAGACAAGAGAAAGTTTACCTTTTTCCAGACTTCGATCTTCCAGATATGCTGGAACAGTTGCTCGAGAAACAACTAATTGAACTCCCTGAATGTAAGCGACCAGCGGAATTGGGGAGAGTAAACGATCCAAATTACTACAGATATCATCGAGTTGTGAGCCATCCGGTGGAAAAATGCTTTGTATTGAAAGAGTTAATTTTGAAATTAGCTCAAAAAAGAAAAATCGAGTGGACTTGGAGGACGTGGCGCAGACAAATCACGCTGCAGTAATGATTCATCCGGACATCCTCATGTTTGCAACAAGGAGTTTAATCCAGTTTGGTTCTTTGGAGCTGATCATTATATATCCAGCATTAAAGACCACAGGGAGGATCGACTTTCAGAACACCAACTTACAAAAGAAAGAAGAACGAGTTGAAGATATAGATGAAGGATGGACGTTGGTAACCTGACGAAAAAAACATAAACAAATTTTACTCAGAAAGAATCACGTTGGCACTGAAACCATAAAAGAAGAAGTAAGACCCAAAAAAGAAAAACAAGGTCGAGTATGAAAAGACATCGACCAATCATCGAAGAAAGCGAGAAACTTCCTCGACCTCGATAACCTTGGGAGACTTCTTTCCAAGGAGTTTTTCAGGTGAAACTGTTGCGTGTCACGTCATTAGTGCAACAGAAGAAGATGGTGCTCCTTCAAACGCGGCAGAGGCAACAACCCGACCAGAAGAACTACCCTCTTTCAGCATAAATGATTTGTTGTCACTACCACAAGAGACCAAGGATACACTGGTCGAAATATTAAAAGGTGATAGCCGTCTGACTGCTTCTACTTCTCAAGCAGACACATGTGCTTCATGTTGCATAGCGATATCATTCACCAACGAAGATTTGTTACTCGGATCAAAACTTCATAATAGACTTTTATTTGTGTCTGGATATATTCGAGAGCA
The DNA here is from genome assembly GCA_031780015.1 of Citrullus colocynthis. Lineage (NCBI taxonomy): Eukaryota > Viridiplantae > Streptophyta > Magnoliopsida > Cucurbitales > Cucurbitaceae > Citrullus > Citrullus colocynthis. The sequence continues at coordinate 1,231,339 of QLSR01000213.1, forward strand.
AAAGTTTAGTCGAATCCTCATTGATGATGGATCAGTTGTCAACATAATGCCAAAATCGACTATGAACCAGTTAGGCATTTCGATGGATGAATTATCCACCAGCAAGCTGGTGATTCAAGGCTTGAATCAAGGAGGACAGCGAGCAATAGGCATGATTCGCCTTAAACTCGTCATAAGGGATTTAAGAGCAAATACCCTATTTCATGTGATCGATTCAAGAACTACATATAGACTGCTGTTAGGACATCCCTGGATTCATGAAAACGGAGTTGTAACGTCCACGTTCCATCAGTGTTTTAAGTTTTATCAGCAAGGCATTAAGAAAGTTGATGCCGACACCAAACCGTTTTCAAAAGCTGAATCTCATTTTGCTGACACAAAATTCTACATGAAAAGTGATGCATTAGCGAAGTCATATCGACCGAGTTTCCAATGGCCAAAGGCTCCTGTAGGCCCGAGCAACGAATAGTTACGACAAAGAAGTTGAGCGAAGTGGATGCTTTCAGCGGCTGGGGAAATGACGAATCAATGACTAAGTCAAGCCTGAGGTGCCAAAGAACGAAGGGATGATAAGCACAAAAGGAAAGAACTCAAAATCTCCCGTCTTACGCTATGTCCCTCTATCTCGACACAAGAAAGGAGAATCACCATTTGAAAAATGCTCCAAAAATCTAATGATCGGAGACGTTGAAATTTTGAAAGAGAGTTTCACTACACCGCTTACAAAGATAGATAAGAGTGACATCAAAAACACTGAGACAGAGCAAGCTAGGGCAACTCTGCTAAAAAAACGAACAAAGGATGGCTTCGATCCAAAGGCATATAGGCTACTGGCAAAGGCAGGTTATGATTTCAAGGCTCATACTGAGTTTAAAACCCTGAAGATATCTAATGAAAGACCGGAACTCTCCTCTACTCAAAGGAAGCTTCAGAAAGAAGGGTATACTATCCTTATTCAAGGGGCGGACTTGGATATAATCCCCCGGAGGCGATTCGTATAACCAGAAAAGGAAAAGCAAAGATTACAAATACACGTCACATTACTGTGGAAGAAAGCAATGACTCTAAAGAAGACAAGAGAAGTGAAGGTCGGAGAATGTCTGCCTTTAGTCGCATTACTCCTTCTGTGGCACGTCCATCGATTTTTCAAAGGCTGAGTATGCTTGGGGGTGAAAATAAAGAACAACCTTCAACTACCAGCCATACCCGACTTTATGCGTTTCAGAGGTTAAGTGTAAACCCACGGAAGATAAATAATGTATGCTCAACTACCACCCCGCAAGCATCTGCTTTCAAGAGATTAAGCGTCACCACAACAAGAAGTCAAAAACGATCCCTTACACCGATCTCTGGCAAAGCATGCGAGATAAAAAGTGATGAAAAAATTCACAGTGCTGTTCCATCAAGAATGAAAAGAAAATTGCTTGTTTCAGTAAAGACAGAGGGTTCGTTAAAAGTAAAGCGACACGACATCATCATCACTCAACCTAAAGAGAACGACCCAAAAGATGAAGAGGACTTGACAAATTGCTGTCATGTCATAGTAGAAGAAGTATTAGAGCCTAAGGTGCTTGAGGAAGAGGCAGAATAAGCTCTGTCATCACTTGAGGACGGTGGTCAATCAACGATTGATGAGTTAAGGGAAGTCAACCTTGGTACAATAGAGGAGCCTCGTCCAACTTTCATAAGTGCACAACTGACTGATGAGGAAGAAAGGGAGTATGTGAGCGTACTCACGACATACAAAGATGTCTTTGCTTGGTCGTATAAAGAAATGCCTGGGCTCGATCCAAAAGTGGCAGTCCATCGCCTAGCAATTAAGCCTGGGTATCGACCAATCAAGCAAGCCCAATGTCGCTTTCGGCCATAACTCATTCCTCAAATAGAGGAGGAAGTTAACAAACTAATTGAGGCTGGTTTTATTTGTGAAGTCAAATATCCAACGTGGATAGCCAACATCGTCCCTGTAAAGAAAAAGAATGGCCAACTGCATATTTGTGTTGATTTTCGTGACTTGAATAGTGCATGTCCAAAAGATGATTTTCCCTTTCCCATCACAGAAATTATGGTGGATGCCACCACAGGAGACAAGGCCTTATCATTCATGGATGGATCGTCAGGCTACAATCAAATACGAATGACTTTGGAAGACGAGGAGAAAACGGCTTTTCGAACTCCAAAAGGTATATATTGTTACAAGATGATGCCTTTTGGATTAAAGAATGCAGGTGCTACATACCAACGGGCTATGCAAAAGATTTTCGATGATATGTTACATAAGCATGTTGAATGTTATGTGGACGATCTGGTGGTAAAATCCCAAAAACAACATGACCATGTAGAAGATTTGAAACTTGTCTTTGAGCGGCTTAGTAAGTATCAATTAAGGATAAACCCTCTTAAATGTGCTTTCGGTGTGACTTTAGGAAAGTTTCTGGGGTTTGTTGTGAGGCACTGCGGGATAGAAATTGATCAATCTAAAATTGATGGCATCCAGAAAATGCCAAGTCCAAAAAACCTGCATGACTTAAGAAGTCTCCAAGACCGCTTGGCCTACATCAGAAGGTTTATATCTAATCTTGCAGGTCGATGTCAACCCTTTCAGAGACTGTTGAGAAAAGATACAGTGTTTGAATGGGATCAGGCATGCCAAAATGCATTTGACAATATAAAAAAATATTTGCTCAACCCGCCAGTTCTGAGTGCACTGACTGCTGGAAAACAGTTGATATTATATATAGCTACACAAGAAAGATCGATCGGAGCATTACTCGCACAAGAAAAGGAGAGAGGTAAGGATCGTGCGCTCTACTATTTAAGTAGAACCTTGACTGGAGCCGAGCTAAATTATTCTCCAATTGAGAAAATGTGTCTTGCTTTGTTCTTAGCAATAGACAAGTTAAGACACTACATGCAAGCCTTCACTGTACACTTGGTTGCAAAAGCCGACCCAGTTAAGTACATCCTATCTAGGCCAGTCATCTCGGGACGCCTCGCTAAATGGGCAGTTATACTTCAACAATATAAGATAGTGTATGTACCTCAAAAGGCAGTGAAGAGTCAAGCACTGGCAGATTTCTTGGCTAATCATCCGATCCCATCATAATGGGAACTATGTGAAGATTTGCCCGACGAAGAAGTATTTTACGCTGAAATCATGGAGCCTTGGACCATGTACTTTGATGGCACAACTCGAAGAAGTGGAGCAGGCGTCGGCATTATCTTCATTTCCCCGGAAAAGCACATGTTACCGTATAGCTTCACGCTCAATGAACTATGTTCAAATAACGTTGCTGAATACCAAGCACTCATCATCGGTCTACAAATAGCTTTGGATATGGGGATAACATACATTGAAATTTACGGCGACTCAAAGCTAATTATAAATCAGCTCTCACGCCGGTATGATGTGAAACATGAGGACTTAAAATCTTACTTTATCCTTGCTAAGAGGCTGATGGATAAATTTGAGGGGATAATACTTGAACATATACCAAGGTCAGAGAATAGGAAAGCGGATGCACTTGCAAATCTTGCTACTACTTTGGCAATTGCGAGCGACATTCCTATGAATATCTCTCTTTGTCAAAGGTGGATCATTCCGCCGATCAAAGAACAACATGAAGAAACTGATACTATATCTGTTTTCATGATCCAAGAGGAGGACTGGTGACACTGTATTATAAATTACCTACAACACAGGAAGCTTCCCACGGACCTGCGACATAAAATTGAGATACGAAGAAGAGCTGCCCAATTTATCTATTACAATGATACATCCTATCGACACTCATATGAGGGTTTATTTCTTTGATGTTTAGGGAAAGAAGAATCTGCACGAGTCCTAGATGAAGCACATTTAGGGGTCTGTGGCGCTCATCAATCCGGACCAAAACTCCAGCATCAATTGAAAAGAATGGGCTATTACTGGCCCACAATGGTGCATGACTCCATGCAGTATGCAAAGCGATGCGAAGTTTGTCAATTCCATGCAAATTTTATATATCAGCCGCTAGAGCCTCTTCACCCGACAATAGCTTCATGGCCGTTTGAAGCTTGGGGACTTGATTTGGTAGGACCTATAACACCTAAGTTGTCGAGCGGACACTCTTATATTCTTGCTGGAACAGATTACTTTTCAAGGTGGGTTGAAGCTGTGCCTTTGAGGGAAGCAAACAAAGAAAACATTTAAGTTTTATTTGTACGCACATCATTTATCGATACGGGATCCCTCATCGTATTGTCATAGATAATGGAAGACAGTTTGTCAACAGTCTGATGGACAAGTTGTGCGAAAAGTTTAAATTTAAGCAGTACAAGTCTTCTATGTACAATGCCGCAGCGAATGGACTGGCAGAAGCATTCAATAAGACTTTATGTAATCTGTTAAAAAAGGTAGTCTCTAAAACGAAAAGAGATTGGCAGGAAAAGATCGAAGAAGTCCTATGGGCTTACCGAACTACCCATCGCACTCCCACAGGAGTTACACCATACTCTCTAGTTTATGGAGTGGAAGTCGTTCTTCCATTAGAGAGGGAAATTCCATCGCTGAGAATGGCAATTCAAGAAGGACTGACTACTGAAGACAATGCCAAATTACGTCTTCAAGAGCTAGAAGCACTTGACGAGAAGAGACTCGAGGCTCAACAGGCATTGGAATGTTATCAAGCACGAATGTCTAAAGCTTTCGACAAACATGTGAAGCCTCGATTGTTTCAGATTGGTGATTTAGTACTTGCTGTAAGAAGACCTATCATCACAACGAGACATATAGGGAATAAGTTCACACCTAAATGGGACGGACCCTATGTTGTTAAAGAAGTCTATACAAACGGAGCGTACAAGATCGTTGACCAAGATGGATTAAGAATCAGCCCAATCAATGGCAAGTTCCTTAAAAGATTTTATGCCTAACGTTATATGCAAAAAGAAAATTGATGTATATGCTCTTGGCCCGCATGAGCATAAAAGCGAACAGCTATATATATAAAACATATTCGCAATGAACTATGTGATGACTTGATCCCGTTATTATAAAAGGGTATGTAGGCAGTTTAAATTTGTTAAGTGTAGTCACATCAAAAAAAATATAAATTTCATTAAATCTGAACCCTGGTGGGTACATACAAAAAAAAAAAAATTCAAAGCCTCCACTTGAAGTTCTTCAACTATTTGCGTGCAGTTTCCATGCTGTTCCGAACTGTAGCAAAAGCCTCGACACCTTCATCGGTTATAGTAGGAGTGCTCTCAAGAGTATTGATTTCTTCATGCATCTGGGCGACTTCAAGTTCCCTTTTGTCTAAGGCCTCCTTCTTCTCATCACACAAACTCAAACGTTTCCCGTATTCGGTTTTGACCTCCTGAAGTCTAACTTCTAATTCCTCCTTTTCTGAGGCTAACTGCGCAACTCGCTCTCGAATGGTTTTATCTTATCCTCACATTTGGTCGATCAAAGTAGGGTTTCTTTCATGCGAGATGTTTTCTCTCCCAATTGATGATCTTTGTCAGTTGAAGATAATCGCGCGGAATACGAGGACTGTAGCGAATTGAAATTTTCCACTCTTTTGAGATAATTCTCCACAAACTCCTAAAGCGGAGCCAAATTCTGTGCATGAACCTTTGAAATACCATAAAATACCTTTGTGACTTCCGACCTGAGATTCGGAACTTGCTCAAATGGAGTATGCACAATCTTATCTCGAATGCTTTCCCATAGGGATAATGCTGCTTATCGATAAAAACTCGAAACTACTACATCGCTGCAGTATAGAGAAGCCTCGGGATTCCAAACGTTTGTTTTTTTACAGACGCGCTGAGTCGGTTCCGAAATTCTTAGCGGACCAGGAGGAGGCATGATTTTCTCTATGAAGAGGGCTTTAGAACAACCAACTCCTTCAAGTGGAGAGGTTAAAACTCCAGCGCTCTCACTACCTACTTTCATTTTGCCGCGTCAAATATCCTATAAAATAGCACGAGGCTGTAAGGGTGGTTCAATTGTTTCAGCTATTGGTAATGTAGAAGTACCAACCTTGTCCATGGATGAATCCAAATTATAAGGCCCCATCAAAGATTCTTCACTGTTTGGCTCCGCAAGCTCTTGAAGGTGCGGACTCAAGGGAGACTGCTAAAAAAAAAATAATAATAAATAAATAAAATAAATAAATAAATAAATTAATTACCTGGTAAAGAAAAGAACAAAGATAACTTAAACAGAGAGCATACATACCAATGGTATAATAGCACTAGGGAGTCCTGAAGCACTTGGGATCCCTTCAAAAAAATTATTATCACAGGATCCTTTCATCTTCTTCGGGGGTCTCTTCCAATGATGATCACTGGTACTACTGTGACTCGCTTCTGCATGAATAACATCATCGTTTTGAGAGGTACAAATCGCTTCTTCAATAAGACAAAGTTGTTTGCCACCTTGGTTAGCCCCTTTATTTTTGGGTAGTCGGGGTTGCGATGAGGGAGGAATAGCATTACTTACTAGTTGATGAATGTTATCCCCAAAATAACTCCTATGTTTTGACAGCCACCAGTTTCGGTATTGTGACGTAACATGGTTACGTGGCTCCAACTTGCGAGCTGGCAAGAACACTTGGGATATTATGTTATGCCTCGTACAAACCCTGAAGTAATACAAGTGGTTATCAAGTGTAGCAGCAGGGGGCATTCCCCTTATATCATTAGGAGTGTCTTGATAAAAACCAAACTGCCGCCCAAATCGATAAGGACTGTATGATTATAGTATCAAGGTATCTCACACTGGGACGATACATAACCGGATCACATGCTGGAAATTTGGTAAGAATGTTGGGACGATAAGTCATTATCATCAACCAAACGCTCATGCCTATTTCGGTCCTGGATAGTTACATGTCATTGGATGTTTGCACCTCTATGGATTAACTCTCGTGCTTTATATTCCGCAAAATAAATCGAGCCACCTTCTCCAGAAAAATTGGCCATCTTAGGACTCCACACATCCACAGGAACGAGGTAATGCGTGTTAAAAGTAATGGGTCAGCCAGCCATGGACATAATGCATAGGAAAGTGAAAGTCCATACGTCCAATTGGGTTGGTAGCTTTAGTAATCAGCCCTAGACCGTTATATATATTGGCTAGGACTGTAAGACTTCCCATCAACCATCGTGTTGGCAACTTTAAAAACTCCTGGACGAAGGAAAGCTCCCTTTTGGGGGAACACGAAAAGACACAACCAACAGGACAAGAAAGCAGCTAGATATGTTTTGTCTTTGAAGGTGTCTTCTATTCCAAGTTCCTTGAACCGCATATTTTCCCTAGTTGACCAGCCTCGATACTTGATTTTTGCACCATCCGAGTTATGAGTGGACCGAGAGCGGGAAGCCTTCCTTTGTTTTCGTGCAAGAGGTTTATCATATTTTCGAGCCCCAAGAAACCAAAATGAAATCCAAGAACTTATAGTTACTTGGGAGTCGTTTTTTTGAGGATGATGCACGGTCTTCCCTCTAGGAGTAAACTATCGAATAATAGGCTGCAAACAGATGCTCACAAGTCTTTGGGAGATATTTTCTCTTCTCTCGCACGCCGGTTAATTCTTTATAGCAAGGAATGACCTCATTCAAAGTCCCCCTGATCTGAAGACCCCCAAGCGACCATAGGTCCCATAAAGAAATGGATACTTCACCCGCCATGGTATGGAGAGTGTTAGTAGACGGACACCAAGCCTCACAAAAAGCCCGAACCACATCATTATTGTGATCATATGTATATGAAGAGGCCATCACCGCATTAAACAAACCAACGTCGTGAAGAAACCGTTCATTTTTGGCTAACTATAAGCTCTAACCATTCCCACTAGCAGTCGATAAAAGTGAATTCACCTGGGACTTTCACAATGGTGCTACAGCGGGTCTCGCCTTCCAGCATGCGCCGCCTGAGAGTTAACAATCGATCCAGGGAAAGGGCTATGTCATGAATTGGCGACCTTAGGATCCACACCTTTTCTCCCTGATGAAAAGGCACCTCAACAGATAGCTCGGGGAGGGACATATCGTCATCTAACTTTGGCCAAATATCTGAAAAGAAACCAGTTAGGGGGGCCTCCACAATAAAGGTAAGTCAACTCTTTATAGACTGGTGCCTCTCTACAAGGATCACGAGCTGTGTTTTCCCAGACGAGACATGCTCTGCAAAGTAAAGCATTGTCCTGCAAGGAAAATGTCACCATAAGAAGTTAGGTCTTAATTACATGATCTAAAAGAAATAGAGACATCAAAGTTTTAAATGGTGAAGCAGACGTGAACATATTCCAAAAAAAAATTGTCTCCCCCTAATATCGGCATCGCAACATCACCACCCCTAGGCGTGCCCAGTCGTAGGGTCAAAATTCAAATCGCTAAGATCTTCCTGGGCTCATCTCTAATTCAATAATTCAAAGACCCAGGTTATCCCTACCTATAGGTGACGGTGAACTTCAGTCGCTAAGACCTTCAAATCGCTAAGATCTTCCTGGGCTCATCCCTAATTCAATAGTTCAAAGACCCAGGGTCATCCCTACCTGTAGGGTGACGGCGAACTTCAGTCGCTAAGATCTTCAAATCGCTAAGATCTTCCAGGGCTCATCCCTAATTCAATAGTTCCGAGACCCAGGGTCATCCCTACCTGTAGGGTGACGGCGAACTTCAGTCGCTAAGACCTTCAAATCGCTAAGATCTTCCTGGGCTCATCCCTAATTCAATAGTTCAAAGACCTAGGGGCATCCCTACCTGTAGGGTGACGGCGTGCCATAGTCGCTAAGATCTTCCCGAGTTCATCCTTAACTCAATAGTTCAAAGCTCCATGGTCATCCCTACCTGTAGGGAGACGGCGGATCAACAATTTAAATCTTCATGCGCCAAGGCAACAAAAAGGGCGATGAGTCAGTCACTCAAATCTTCATGCACTACAGCAACAGAGGATGACAAATTAGTAATTCAAGTCGTCACGCACCGAGTCCGTAGTGGATACGTTAAATCAACCATTGGCAAGAAGGATTGCGAGCCCCAAAAAAAAGGAGGAGAGTTATTCCGTAAACAAGGGGAGTAAGTGATTAGAGCCGAAAATAATGACAAAAGCGAGCAAAAGAAAGAGAAAAAAAAAAGAGTCGTTCAACTCTCAGACTCTCGCTCAACTCTCGCTCTTCCGCTCTCTCAATCTCTCACTCAACTCTCGCTCACTCGCTCTCTCGCTCAGACTATTTCCTGACTTTTGCTTTCACGCTGTCTCGCCTCTCCATCGCAACTCGTCTTCGCTCCGGCTCTCAAACCCATTATTATATAACTTGCAGTGGTCAGTGAAACTTTGGTGGAATGGGTTAGCCGACGACAGAATGGCAACGCGACGACGATGCACCTCCGGCGGCATTCCACTGCTTCCGATAACAGCAGCAGAATACTCCAGCGGCGCCCGATAATTTCAATAGCATCTGCAACAGTGAAGGCGGAGCAAATTGGGAATAATGGAAGCATTGTACTTTCATGTATATATAGCCAAGCGACGACGGGATTCCGCGCGCGATTTAGGGAATTTCCCTTCTTTCTTTTGGTATCCAAACAGATTTTGGAATCCCAAACTTCTAAAATCTTAGTTTAACTTGACCCAAATCTCAATTCAAATCCAAACAAAATTCTGGATTGCATTCAAATTATATTCCAAAATCAAATACTTCTTAAATCAAAAATTGATTTAATCCCAAATTGTATCCTCAAATCGGGAGTGAAATAAAATCAAAATCATATTTCAAATTCGAAGTCAAAATTGGGGTAAACTCTCGCTTCTTAGCTCAAAATATGGGTATAAATTAGAGTGTGATCCAAATCCAAACCAAATTTTGGATTAAGTTCAAATTATATCCAAAACCAAATCTTTCTAAAGTCGAAATTTGGGCATATTTTAATTTTTTAACTAAAATCAATTGAAATTCAAATTCACCCCAAATTCTATCCCACGTTCAATTAAGACATTTCGGATAGAAATTCAACTCAACTCCAAATTCAATTTTGAATTAGGTACAGCACGAATTTTGCTAAAGTTTAAATTGGAGATGGTGTTAACAATAAAAATCAAAACATTTGACTCCAAATTCATGTTTTGATAAGTTGCCAAAAAGTGTATATCAGATACGCAAATTTAAATCAAATTTACGTACTAAATTCATAAGTTTGATTAAATTGACATATCCAATAGAGTCAAAATCAAGAATATATAATTTGTATTTTGATTCCAACTTTATCTTCTTTTTCGAGATTCATCCACTCATACACGTGCAAAAATCTTGAAAAGGGGGCATTTGTTGAATGAGAAATTTCGGCCAGCCAAATTTCGCCACGTCATCATAACAAAGTCCAAATGCATTGTGGAATTTATAAATCAAATTGGGCCGAGTAATTAAAGCCGCTCGGGTCAAAAGCCCAACCCAATTCAAGCCCATTGTGAATTTTTTTGGGCCAAAGAAGATATTGGGTCTAAGCCCAATCCCAATTTTTGGGCCCAAAAGCAATTAGGCCCAAGCCCATGAAGGCCCATAGAAACTCTATAAATAGAGGCTTTATCTCTTCATTTGGGGGGGGCCTTTTTGGAGAGAGAAGAAAAGTGTTGAAGCTCTGGAAATCCGGATTCTGAAGAATTGAAGGTCGAAGCTCAAAATCTAAAGACCGAAGCTCCCTAGCTCACAAGCTCTGAAGATTGAAGCCCCTAAAATTCCAAAGAAGTTAAAGATTCAAAGATCCAAAGATTGAAGACCCTAGAGTTGAAGACCTTGAGAGAAAAGTTTCATAGAAGATCTCAAGAATTCAAGACACACGTGTTTACTTTTCTTTGAGAGAAAGAATCAAAGGATCAAATATATTAGAGATTGTACTCACAAAACTGAAATTAATACAAATACGAAGCTCAAGTTCCACGAATTAAATTTCTTCAGAAATCTCGTCGAACATCACTAGAGATTTTTGGTTCATGAAGCTAGATTTGCGAATGAAAAATGGGTATCAACGTTGGAAGTGAAAGCAATGAACATCTCTCTCATTACTATTGAAAGAAATTGCAAAGCTTAAATTCTTAGAAGCTCTCATATTAGGCAAGAACCAATCAATAGGATAGTTTCAAAGGAAAGAAAAATGTTCTATGGCCTTCAAGCATGAAACTCCAAAATTTTCACATCCTGGGCATTCCAGACTCCTCCATATAATAAGGGTCTAGAGTAACTAGATACTTCATGATAGAAATAAGAGTGGGTGAAAATGTAACAAATTGAAATGAAACTGTCATTTCATAACACATTTAACAAGTGGTGCTCCTAATTATTTAAGTATACTGAGCAAATTTGAACAATTGAAGAAAAATTAATTTTAGAAACATTAATTTTAGAATGGGGAAAGATGAGGAACTGGGATTCCAATTACGTAGATGAACTAAAGGTTTTCAATGCATTTATTTTCTGTTATTCAAGTGCAATAATAGAAATAAAGAAAACTAGTGCACAGAAAGCAAAAACCACCCTAACTAAAACGTACACAGAGCAAGTCCATCAATCTAGGTAAAGTATAGAAAACACACTAAGACCATCAATCTTATCAATAATAGAACAGAATCCATCTCTTCCATTAACTTTAAAAGTGTTTAAAACTCATATTTAGTTAAATTACAAATTTAGTTCTTAATTTTTAAGTTTTTTTTTTCTTTTTTTTTTTGTCAATTTGATGTATGAAGTGGAAAAATATGTACCGAGTATTTCAACTTTTACTTTTGTATTCAATATATAGGCCTACAACATGTTTAAACTTTTAAGAAATTAATTGATCAAACAAATATAAAATTGCATTCTAACCTTAATGAGATTCTAAGCATTCACTTTTTGTGCCTAGTACTTCCACAAATATTAAAAAGTAATGAATAGGCAAATGTCTAAGACACAAATTAAAACTTTAGGAACTTAATAAATATATAATTGAAAGTTTATAATTACTTTTTAGTCCCTCTATTTTGATTATCCAATTCTAGTCTCTATATTTTCAATAAATCTTAAATTTGGTCTCCATATAGTTTATTGTATGTTTTTTCGAAAAACTTTTTTGTTATCTATAACATTTTTACTATAAATTTTGAAAACATATTCACATATTTTTATTTTTTTATTGAAAATTATTATTATTATTATTATTATTATTATTATTTAATCAATTTTGGTAAAAATTAACTTTGAGGGACTAAATTTAAGATTTATTGAAGTACAGGGACTAAAATTGGACTATTGAAAGTATAGGGACCAAAATTGATCAAGCTTCAAAGTATGAGACCAAAATGGTATTTTAACCCTAGAAATAAAAATAAAAATGGACAAAATATTTTAAAAAGAAAATAAAAATTTATTCTAATAATTTTAGGACATAATAAAATGAAAGATTATAACTTTTTTTAATATGAAATAATAGTGTTTTTAAAAAGAAAACCACTCATAATTACCTAGCAAAAATCACTTGCAATCATCCCTAAGGAGTCATTTTGTTTAAGATTTTATAGATGCTTGAAAATAAAAGATGTTTGGGAATATGATGCCTGAGAGTGTTTGGTTTTACATGTAAAATGCTATCAGAATTTTATGAACAAAGATTCTTATATCAATTTATGAAATTAAATATGACAATCTTATATCAATTTGATAGATTAATTCATTAAACAATAAATACTATTCGATATATCAATAAGAATGAATTAATTAAGAATAAAAAATAATTTTAATTATATATTTGGAAAATGAGTTATTTATCATTAATATTAACCAATCAATATACTTAATGAATGTCATATTAATTATAATCTAATCCTTAATATTTTTAATTAATTAAGTTCAGTAGTTTTAATTTTAATTAAATAATAAAAGAATATATATTTTAATAAACAATATATTATATAAAAAAAGTGAAAAAAATAGGAAACTTATTATAAATAGAAAAATATCAAACTATTTACAAATATAAAAAAAATTTACTGTCTATCCGCCATAGACTTCTATGACTAAGTCTAACGCATTCTATCACTGATAGACAGTGAAATTCTCCAATATTTATAAATAATTTGACTCATTTTGCTATACTTAAAAACATCTCATAAAAATATGATATGGTAATAAAATATATGACTTTTATTTTTTATATATATATAAATATGACTACATTCATAATGAATGAAATAAATAATTAACCAATTATAAGTAATTAATAATGATTATTATATGGAGGATCAAATTAAAATTAATTTCAATAATTAATTGTTTGATCATTTAAAGTGATCGTGGATGTTTTCAAAATCAATCTCTCATCAATTCTAAAAGAAAAGTGATTATATTTGTCCAGAATCACTTTCAAACATGCGAGAATCCAAAATATTGTTTTAATTAATTTGGAGTAAGGGGTTGTGAGGATTTTTTTCAATAACTATTATTTCAAATTTAAAAAATGTCTTACCATATCACTTCATTTTTGTCTCGCTTTCATCATTATTTATTTATAACTTTTTCATTGCTGTCTCTAATTTTCCACTCCCAAGTTTTTATAATTTATATTTCTAACTTTATTCACTCTCCAATATTATTTAAATCGCTATGTAGAAGTTTTTGTTTGTTTCTAATTTTTTCTCTGTAACTTTTCTTTTCTTTGATTTTTCCAATTTGTTTGTTAAATTTTTTCATTGCCGTATAAAAATTTTAAAAATATAAAACCTTTTGAATATGAGGTTCATTTATTAAAAACAAAAAATCAAAGTATACATACTCAATAAATATGAAATGTATGTATATATTGTATCAAAGAGTTGAAGCTCGAATTTCTGACGCTCTACTGAGAAACAATTTGTTGAAGGGAAAGACAAAGGAGTACAGGACCAATAAAAAATGTGCCACATGCACAACTCTATTATTGCCTTTTGTCTTTATTGTTGAATTAAATCATCAATTTGGAACATGTCTGACTTTTTTCATTAAGATTTACACTTTCCAAAAAAAAAAAAAAAATAAATAAATAATTTAAAAATCCGGCTCTTATCTTTCAAATTTAAAATTATAATTGTAAATCATATGGAGGGACCTTATATAGATGTCGGCGGGTCCGGAAGTAAAATCAAATACAAGGATTTAGAAGAATTTTAAATATAGAGACACTTGCAACATTAGCAAAGACAATTAGGGATCTAGGAAATGGTGCCAAACTATTGGAACTAGGGATGGCAAAATTTTCCGCAGGTCAGGTCTCCGTGGGTCCCGACCCAATCGGAGCTGGAATCCCCACCCCGGCCTCAAATCTTTTAATTATGTATTAATATATATAAAAAAGCAAAAAAAAAAAAAAAAGTCTTAATTATATATATAATTACTAAGCTACTGTTTTAGTTAACGTTCTTTTTTCTAATTTTAATTTTTTAATAAAATAAATTTAATTTTTTATTCAACTTATAATGAAAATATTCTTTTAATTATTCATTTAAACAAATATATATAATAATAATACTAACTTCTTACATAAAATATTTACAATTTTAATATAAATACTAAATTTTAATAATAAAAAGAATAAAAGAAAAAATAGCAAATAGAGATTTTGTTGGGTTTTATGTCCTAAAACTTGTTTGTATTATTTGAAACTTATTCTCAATAAAGTTGTTATCAAGATTTATTCAATAAAATTGTTATTGAATATTTGAATTGCATCTATTAAATCTAATAAATTAAGATTCCTTAGCTATAGGTTGTATACTTAGACTTTATGTGTAAGCATAAAAGTGGATAAAGTTTAAGTAATAGCCAAAATGATCTATAATATAAGGATAAGCATGGGTACGTTATCCTAGGCACACTATGAATATGGCTCACTTTATATTTGATACAAATGATGCGATTCTGTATCGTACATGTAGAAACATGTGAGTGGGGGCGTTCTATGCAATGAGTTTGCATAAGACTGGACCATGACATAATCATTTTTACTTTATAATACCGTTTACTGTTAAAACTGATTATTTCAAACCTGATGACCTAGGTAACTCGATCTTAATTTTGAACTAACTATGAACTCCAGTCTGTTTGAGATTATCCTTTAATCTGCATAGGTGAGAGTGACTCGAGTTCGCTGACTCAATATGCCTCCCATTTTAAGAATAAGATCAAACAAATAGTTGGGGACATAGTCTTGCAAGATAAAACTCACTCCTACCTATTTCTAGGTTAGTAAATAAGTTGTTCCCTTAAATATTGACTTCAGGACTTGAATAAAGGGCCCCACCCTCTCATTAACCTGAGAAAGACTAGGTTTGTTGGTTGGACCACAAACCAATTGTTCATTAAAAGATCGGTGGACTTAAGGAACGAGATGTAATTAGAGGGGTAAAACGGTATTTTCGACCTAGCTGTAATTACGAACAACTTGTGAAGGATTGACTTACTTATTATGGTTATATCAAGCAGACATAAATATATCTACAGTGTGAGAGTGCGACTACGAGGCTTTAGTGGAGTGACCCGGTAGTTAACGAATGTTGAACCATACAATCCGGTTACATGAAATGCACCAAAACCAAAGCAACCTTTAATTAACTAGGTTAAAGAGTTTAGCCGATTAATTTCAGATCGTTGGAGCTCATCTATAGGTCCATTAGGTCCCCTTGTTAGCTCATGGACTAAACCTTAGAACATTATATTGAGTGAATTTGAAATGTTTGAATTCAGTGATGGAGAAAAATTGATTGTTACTTCATTTAATTGTGAATTAGACCAATTTAGAAAGTTAGAAATATTTAAATATGATTTAAATATTTTTAGGATGAATAGAGATTCATCGGATTGGAATTTGCCGAAAAAAGTGGAAAAATAATTAATTTAATATTAAATATTAATTTAATATAATTAGTTATTATTTAAATTAATTTTATTGTTTTTGAAAATTAATTTAAAATAAATTTATGACATTAGTTTTAAAATCAAATTGGATTTGGTTGGAAAAATCCACTTTTGCATGTTGAAGGAGGTGTAAACCTCTTTTTCAACCTTTTCTTCAACTTTCTCATTTAGCACCTTAATCGGCCAATTTGTTGGCATTGTGCATGTTAATGTAATATACATGCTTTCTTCTTTAAATAGAAGAAAGGAATTAAGGAAATGGGTTAGGCAATCTTGCTAATTAGTGGAAAATCTCTCCCTTACTCAAAAACTGAGAAGTAGTGTGTTCTTCAGCTCTTTACTCCTAATTGAACTTGATTTTGGATCCCACAATCCGTTCTAAGGCCTGAGGATAACAAAGAAGGCACTAGAGGTTATCCACAAAGTGTTAGTGATCTAAAATTTGAAGAGAACAACTTCGGTTTTGAACTTCAACAAGTAAGTTCATCTTCTTTGTTTTTCGGTTTCTAAACCAACATGTTTAATCTTCAAAATTGATGTAATTAGAGTGCTTTAGGTCTTAATTACTTTCGCTGCTATGTTGCTATCTTCCTGGAAACAACTTGGAGATGGCAAGGTAACTCTCAATGTTGGATTATGGGAGATTATCTCGGCCAAGGCAATGAAAAATATAAAGTTGTTCTTAGGAGATAGATACATTTTATTAGAAAATGTATTTAATGTTCCTAGTATCAGTAGGAATTTAATTTCTATCTCTTGTTTGTTAGAACATATGTACAAAGTATCTTTTGATGTAAATGAAGTGCTCATTAGCAAAAGAGGTAATTAATATTTGTTTTGCAAATTTAGAAAACAACTTATACAAGTGAAAACCTACCAAGGCGAAAGCTATTTTAAATACTGAGATGTTTAAAACAGCTGAAATGCAAAATAAAAGGCAAAAAGTTTCTTCTAATACCTTTGTTTGGCATTTAAGACTTACCCATATTAATCTTAATAGGATTAGGAGGTTGGTAAAAAGTGGACTTCTAAATCAGTTAGAAGATAACTCTTTACCTTCATGTGAGCCTTGTCTTAAAGGTAAGATGACCAAAAGATCTTTTACTGGAAAAGGTCTTAGAGCCAAAGAACCCTTAGAGCTCATGCATACAGACCTTTGTAGTTCTTTGAATGTAAAAGCACGAAGAGGGTATGAATATTTCATTAACTTTATTGATGATTATTCTAGGTATGGCTATGAAACCTTGTTAGACATGGTTCAATCAATGATGAGTTATGCTTAGTTTCCTGATTCGTTTTGGGGACATGCAATAGAGATTGTTGTATATATTTCGAACTATGTTCATTCTAAAAGTGTTTCAGAAATACCATACGAACTATGGAGAGAGTGTAAAGGTAGTTTACATCACTTCAGAATTTGGGGATGCCCAGCACATGTACTGGTGCAAGATCCTAAGAAGTTAGAACGTCGTTCAAAATTATGCCTATTTGTAGGATGTCCTAAAGAAACGAAAAGTGGTTTTTTTTTTATGATTCTTAAGAAAATAGCGTGCTTGTATCGACAAACGCTACTTTCTTAGAGAAAGACCACATTAAAAATCATCAACCTCGCAGTAAACTAGTATTAAGTGAAATTTCCAAAGAATCTACAGTTGTCAACAAGAGTTATTGATCAAGCTGGTCCTTCTTCAAGAGTTGTTGAAAGAACACATCCATCTTAAGAGTTGAGAGTGCCTTGACGTGATGGGAGGGTTATCCATGAACCTGACCATTACATGAGTTTAACAAAAACTCAGGTCGTCATATCTGATGATGGCGTCGAGAATCCATTGACCTTTAAATAGGCAATGAATGTTGTTGATAGAGATCAGTGGATTAAAGCCATGAACCTCGAAATGAAGTCTATGTACTTCAATTCTATCTGGGAACTTAATAGACCTATAAGGCTCTATTAATAGCAAAGGGTTTTACCCAAATAGAAAGGGTGGACTATGAAGAAACCTTCTGTCACACCCCCTCCCAGGCTACTCTACCAAACCCGAGAAGAGATGTGAAGACAGCATACATCACCCCTTTTGTGACGCATACCATCCACTAACACACTTGTAGTATACTGTTCACAACATACATATTGCTCCTTAATATTTTTCAACCATAACATATAGGGAATTATATACATAATGATAATTCAGAATACAACTCTTCCATAAAGCCCTTATACAAAACCATGTTTCAACTCCCAGTAAATGTACCACTAGGTCTACATGCCACCTATATAAGATTTTACGTACAAGCAACTTGCAAAACAAGACAATTTTCTGGAAACTCGAAGCTTAAGCAGGGTGAGTTGGAGTAGGCAATGCACCAGGAACGTCCTTGCTACCTGGGAGGAAAAGAAAACATGAAAAGCGTGAGCTAAAAGCCCCGTGAGTGATTAATTTTGTAAAACCATCTTTTGTTCGAAAACAGGCATGTTAAAATCATAATAACACCATATACGTAAACATGATTCAAATAATCATTTCTGTAAAATCATAATTTTCAACAACGTAAACAAATCACATATGTTCATGCCAAAATGATCATACATGAAAAACAGTTCGTTCTCAAAACTTTCCCTTAGTCAGGGCGGAGCAAGACTCAACGCACCCGACGTCGAAAACATCCTTAGTTGAGGCGGAGTAAAACTCAATGCATTCAACGTCGGTAACAATCCTTAGTTGGGGTGGAGCAAGACTCAACACACCCAACGTCACAACCTCTATGTGCACATAGGAATATCGCGGGTTGCCCAAGTACCTTCTATGAGTCCTTCAGTACTGGGTCCCGGGGAAACTCACATACCTTCTAATGTGCTTCAGCATTGAGCCTCCTCTAAAACATTTTAGAAACCAGCATTATACGTAAATAGTTCACATGAAAACCTTTCATGAAAAATTAGATATATCACGATAAACAACATTTCACAACATGCCATTCAATGTCTTATAGAAAACATATAAAACGTGCCTTGTGAACAATATCATCAAACATCATGCTTTTCAAGAAAACAGTTCATCTCAAAGCCATATCTCATAAGAAAAACTAAACTAAACATTTTCAATAAATTCGCTTTCAAAGAAAGAAAAGTGTCACTCACAACTTGTCCTTAGGCCCTGAGCGGATTATATGCCTTTCTGAGCTCTTCTTGGCCTATAAATACACATTCCTCACGTTACATTTTCCTTAAACTTCCTTTACATGATCATTAAATGTGCATACTTAAACTCTAATCATGATTCATCACCGAGATTCCCTTTCTTCTCTAAAATACACATAATAAGCGAGATTCTATGTTACTAGCGAGATGACCAACGAGATTTCACCTTACTAGCGAGATTACTAACGAAATTACACAACAAGTACACGGCACTAGCGACACCAGAATAAGCGAGACTAGCGAGACTACCTGAGGAGCAACACCGAGTGAGAGTCAGCGAGATTTGTGAGAGAAAAACCTCCTTTGCACGGCCGGCGAGACTAGTGTTGCTACTCACGCTCCAATTCCTCAGCGATACCTGCTTCCTAACGACACCCGATAGCAAAGTTTCCTCTTTTCCTTTTTGTTCTCACTTCTGTCAATTCAAAGTCATATTTCCAGCCAGATTTAGAACTTCTTTCCTTCTACAAACTTGTAGAGAAACATGTTTTCTAGCCTACCTCAAATTTTCATGGCTTAACTTGTCCTGGTTTGTCAGATATTGCAAGTTTTCTCCGCGCTACTCCAGATTGAACAGAAATTTTGTATCAGTAACTTCCAGCTAAACGTTTACATGTTTCTATTCCATTTCAACTCAAGCATCCTTCATAAAAGTTGTTCCAAATTGAGTTAACTTACTAACCTTAAAATTTCAGCCCAAAATTCAATCTTTTCGGCTCGATATTTATCAAAAACCAAACCTGGTTCGAGCTGTGCGACAGCAGATGAAGCTTCTATTTCAGCTTCAGTTTTACCATGAAACCGTCCAAAACCTTGCACGAATTTGCCCTAGAACTCTTCTTCAACCTCTCCACTACGTGCAACTGTAAAATAGCATAGAAATTTTTTTGGAAATGAATAGAAAGAAGTCAGCAAAATTTCCTTTCCAATAAAAAGGCTAAGACGGACTCTCCATCCTTATCTTCTCTTCTTCTTTTTTTTTTTTTCTTCTCTTTTCTTTTTTCTAATTCCTTTTTTCTTTTTGTCTTCTTTCCCTTTTTGGTTTTCCTCTTCCTTCTTTCTCTCTCTCTCTTTTTTTTTTTTTTAATTTACAATATGAGATTATTAATACTAATTCGCTTAAAGCTTTTGAACGTGCTTACAAATTAGGTGCTTACACCTTCTCTCCTATTGCTATGTTAAAATCGATTAAGATGCTCTTGTCTATTGCTACATACTATGATTATGAAATATGACAAATTGATGTCAAGACAACTTTTATGAATGGCTATCTTGAAGAGAGTATTTATATGGTTCAACCAGAGGGGTTCATAGAATAAGGTCAAAAGCAAAAAGTTTGCAAGCTTAAATGATTCATTTATGGGTTAAAACAAGCTTCTCAGTCCTTGAATATAAGATTTGATACTGTGATCAAATTTTCGGGCTTTGAACAAAATGATGATGAACTTTGTGTTTATAAAAAGATCATTAATACAACTATAACATTTCTGGTAGGATTTCACTTACATTAAACATGTTAGGGCTGGTGTGTCCTAAATCTCTTCGGTCTTGTAGTTTTGTAAATTGTATATACATTTTATTTATTGAATAAAATAAAAAGTTATTTTATCTATTTTATGCATTAACTCAAATCCAATAAACTAAGATTTCATGGTTATTTTATGTAAACTTAAACATGTATGTGGTTGACATACAAGGTTGGATCATGTTTAAGTAATAGCTAGAAAGGTCTGTAGTATAGGAATAAGGTTGGGTGCCTATTCTAGTAACATTACGGATACGACCCACTTTGTAGTTGTTACAAGGAGTTGTAAAGTGTTACAAACGATTTGATCCCAATCGTTCTTTTGGAGACATGGGAGTGGAGGTATCCTATATAAAGAGTTTGGATAAGACTGGACCGCGAAATGTTTAATTTCTCTTTGTAACACCGTTAAGTGTAGAAATTAACATTTCATAGGATGACTATATGTAACTTAACTTGAATCCTGATTGAGTTATGAAATCCTGTCTATAAGGGCAATCCTTTGATCTGTATGGGTGAGAGTGATCAAATCGCCGACTAAATAAGCCTACCATTTTGGGATGGAGCTGGGAACATATCTTCACAATATGGAATTCACTCCTTCAAGTGTTTAGGATAAGTAGATAAATTATTTCCTTAAGAATTGATTCGGGGTCTTGAACAATGAGGTCTCACCCTCTCACTAGCTCGAGAGAGGTTAGTTTATAGTTGGACTATAAACAGATTGTTCATTAGAGCGATCAGTGGTACTTAAGAAGTTAGATATAACTACAAGGGTAAAACAATAATTTGACCTAGCTGTAGTATAAGTAATTTATGAAGGGTTGACTTACTATTGATTAGTAAATTTCGTAGACACAGAAATATATCTATAGTGCGAAGAGTGCAACTGTAAGTCTTTACTATAGTGACCTATAGTTAATGAATATTGATTAATCTAATTAAAAAGTTTAATTGATTAATCTCATATCATTGGAGCTTCTAACTATAGGTCTATAAGGTCCCCTTGCTAGCTCATAAAGGATTAGTATTAGAATCAAACTTTTTGGCTAATTTTAAATATTCAAATTAATAAGGGAATTAATTGTATGTGATACAATTAGCATAATGCATATAGTTACATTATAATTAAAGTTTCTTTTGAATGAGATTCAAAATTTATACTTTATATTATAAGAGAGATAAATATTTAAATGAGATTTAAATATTAATTATATGAATGAGATTCATATAAAAAACTATAGGTAAAAATTAATATGAATGAGATTCATATGAAAACTATAGGCTATGTGAGAGAAGATTGTTTGAATATGATTCAATTTAAATTAAATATGTGGTATTTAATTTATTGATTACTTATTGTTAATTATATATATATATATATATATATATATATATATATATATTAAATATGATTCAATTATATATAATTAATAATAATAATAATACTGTTATTGTTATTGTTATATTGAATAACTCCCCACTATGTGGGGAGTTATTTTGTTCACTCTCTCACACTTTTACGTAAAAGAAGAAGGAAAAGGGAGAAGGAGATACAAAATATCAAATCACAGAAGAGTTTTGTAGATTTCTTCCCTCTCCAATTCTCTCTTCTTCCCAAAATAATTCCTTTGCCAAAATTCCAAGAGTCCACGAAACTCCTCTTTGATTCTACCTAGAGAATAACAAGGTTTCCATTGTGGTGGTGATCCAAAAGAGAATAAGAGTTACAGAGTTTTTCATTGGAGATTCTCACCGGTTTGTGATTAAAAAATGAGAAGATTTTCTACAACGAAGACAGTTTTCAAAGGTAGGAACACATTCTCACAAGCATGCCAATATTTTGTTGTTTATCCTTACTGCATGTTCTCTGTAATTTTGTTTTTCCAAAAACAAGCTTAATGACACAAGACGCTCATTCTCTTCCACTGGAAATTTGATTCCTTCAAACCAATGGCTAGCAACCCAATTCCAAATGAAATATTTGGGAGAGGCTCGGTATGTTCTTGGAATCCAAATAGTTTAGAATCGAAAGAACAAGATGTTAGCTATGTCTCAAACATCATATATTGACAAAATGTTGTCTTGGGACGTTGTTCCTTCATTTGTTGAAGGAACAATGTCCCAAGACACCTCATGAAGTTGAGGATATGAGACGTATTACCTATGCATTAGCAGTCGGTAGTTTGATGTATGTCATGTTGTGTACACGACCTAACATATACTATCCATTAGGGAATGTCAATAGGTATCAATCCAATCTTGTGAAGGATTTGAATAATCTTGGCAGAAGCATTTAATTACTTTGCTCCAATATCGTTTTATGAATTTGTACAAAAAACAAGAATATATACATATGCTTTGAAACACGTCAAATAATTCAAAGAGAAAAGTTTAAATACCTTTGTAGATCTAATCCTCAAGGTACCAATCTCTCGATCACCAATAACACCACCAAAAAATCTTCTCTAGTAAACTCTTGAGACAAGGATGTTTGTGGGAACCTCTGTGAAAAGAAAAGAGGGAAGAAAAGAGAACTTTGAGAGTTGAGAGTGAGTGATTTTTCTATGGAGATTCCTGAAAAAAAAAAAAAAAAAACAATAGAGATCACATCTCTATTTAACGTGAGAGAAGTTTACTTCCTTCCCCCACTCAACACTCCCCTGTATTGCAGGGGAGTTATTTAATAATAATTAATGTAAATTAATAAATTAAATTTAATTAATTTATATATATAATTAAATAACGATTTAATTAATAAAATCTTATTTAATTAATTAAAGGAAATCAAATATCATACATTTGATTCAATGTGTCAAAATACACATATACTCTCATAACCTCTGGTTTTAATAAGAATACAATTCATACTAATTTAATATTTAAATCATATTCAAATATTAATGTTCTCATATTATAAAGTTTATTTTCTCACATTATAAAATTTATAATGTATCTCATACATTATGTTAATTGTATCATATACAATTAATTCCCTTGATTAATTTGAACACTCAAATTCTTTTATCACTTTGTTTCCTTATCTTAACCCATTGTGAGCTACTAGAGGGACCTAATGGACCAACAGTTATAAGCTCCAAGGATTCAAGATTAATAAATTAAACTCATTAATTATATTAATCAACATTCATTAACCATGGGGCATACCACTAAAGACCCATAGTTGCACTCTTATCAATTGCAGTATATTTATATGTCCATTGAATAACCATATTTCGTAAGTCAATCCTTCATAAGGTGTTCATAATTACAGCTGGGTCAAATTACCGTTTTACCCCTGTAATTACCTTTTGCACCTTAAGTAACACAGATTCTCTAATGAACAATACAATTTATGGTCTAACCATAAGCAAAATCTCTCTCAAATTAGTGAGAGGGTGAGACTTCATTGTTCAAGTCCTGAAACCAACACTTAAGGGAACAACCTATCTACTTTCGCTAGAGTCAGGAAAGAGTGAATTCCATCTTGTGAATTTATGTTTCCAACTCTTCACTCTCACCATTCCCAAAATGGTAGGCATGTTGAGTTGGCAGCTAAAGCCACTCTCACCCATACAAATCAAAGAACGATCCTCATGAACAAGAGTTCATAATTCACTCAGGATTGAGATCAAGTTACATGGTTCTCATTTGAAATATAAAACTCTTCAATTAATGGAGTTATAAAGAGAGATTTAACTTCATGGTCCAGTCTTATACAGACTCACTATATAAGATACCTTACATATCATTATACGAATGATTTGGATCAAACTATTTGTAATACTTACAACATTTGTAACACTTACAAAGTAGGTCGTATCCATAGTGTTACCAAAATGAGGCACCCAACCTCACCCATATACTATAGACTTTTTAGGTTATTTCTTCAACATGATCTAATTGTATGTCAACCACATATTGTTCAAGATACACTAAATAACCTTGGATCCTAGTTTATTGGATTTTGAGTTATGCAAACAAATAACAATAATTAAATAATACTTTATTTATTAATTTATTTACAAATTTACTAAGACTACAAGATTTCGGACATAAATCCCAACAATCTCCCACTTGTCCTAAACTTAGTAGGACGTACAAAGTACAAGAGACTTCAAAATATTGATAATAAACTAGGGCATACAATATACCTAGTCATAATCAATCTCCCATTCGCACTAGTTGATAGGATATAAATCTTGTAGACCTAGACCTTTTAGATGACCATCGAATTCTTTAACCGTGAGAATCTTTGTAAATGGATCAGCAATGTTGTGCTCGAAGCTATCTTTGTGACGATCACATCCACTCATTGCAAAATTTCCCGTATCAGATGATACATCCTTTCGATGTGCTTGCCACGCTTATGGCTTGGAGGTTTTTTTGAATTTACTACAGCGCCACTGTTATCACAATAAAGTGTGATAGGCAAAGACATGTTTGGAACTACTTCCAAATCAATCAAGAATTTCGTCAACCATACAACTTCCTTAGTAGCTTCACTAGCAACTACATTTTCAGCCTCCATAGTGGAGTCAGCAATGCATCCATGTTTGATACTTCGCCAAATCATAGCTCCTTCATTAAGAGTGAACACTGATCCTGACGTAGATTTCCTAAAATCTTTATAGTATGAAAATCGAAGTTAGTGTAACTTGTAAGGATCAGATCCTTATTGCCATACACAAGCACATAGTTCCTCATTCTCCTAAGATACTTGAGGATTGTTGTTACTGTTGTCCAATGATCAAATCCTGGATTAGATTGATACCTATTAAAAATCCCAACTGCATAACATATGTTTGGCCTTGTACACAACATTGCATACATGAGGTTGCCCACAACTGATGCATAGGGAATACGTCTAATATCCTCAACCTCTTAAGATGTCTTGGGACACGTTTCCTTAGACAAAACAATTCCATGTCTGAAAGGCAAATTACCTTTTTGGAATTTTGCATCGAATATCGGACTAACATTTTGTCAATATAAGATGCTTGAGACAAAGCTAGTGTTTTGTTCTAGTGATTTCTTATGATTTGAATGCCAAGAACATATTACGCTTCTCCCGAAGCTTTCATTTGGAATTGAGCAGATAACCAGCTTTTAATGTCAGTAAGAAAACCTACATCATTTTCCACTGAGTAGGATATCATGTACATACAACACTAGAAAAACAACAATACTTTTGATGATTTTCTTGTAAACACAAGGTTCATCAATATTTTGTTCAAAACCATAAGGTTTGAGTGCATTATCAAACCTTATGTTCCAAGATCTAGATGCCTGTTTCAATCCATAAATGGATTGTTTCAGCTTACAAATATTTTTCTCCTGTCCTTGCTTTATGAATTCTTCTAGTTGACTTATGTAAATGCTCTCATCAAGATTGTCATTCAGAAAAGCAGTCTTGACATCCATTTGCCATATTTCATAGTCATAATATGTGACAATGGACAAGAGAATGTTTATTGACTTTAGCATGGCAACATGAGAAAAAGTTTCTTCATAATCAACCCCTTATACTTGGGATACCCCTTTGCCACAAGTCTAGCCTTAAAGATCACTACATTTCCATCTACACCTCGTTTTCTCCTGTAAATCCATTTGCAACCCATAGGTTTTACCCCATCAGGATGATCTACAAGATCCCAAACTGAATTGGAACACATAGACTCTATCTAAAGATTCATGGCTTTGACCTATTCATCTTTATCAATATCTTCTATTGTCTATCTAAAAGATAATAGATCCTCAGTGCCATCATCCGATATGATGACATGGGCTTCTATCAAACCCATATATCGTATAGGAGGAGATATAACCCTCCTACTACGACAATGCTCTCTCAACTTTTGAGAGGGATTTTGACTAGATGAACCAGCACCATCAATAACTCTTGTTGATGTATTAAAATTGTCAACATCTCTTGTTGGCGTACTGTGAATGGGAAATCTTACTTAATATTAATTTATTGTCGGTTTATGATCTCTTATATGATCTTCCTCTAAGAACATAGCATATTTTGATACAAACACCTTATTATCCTTAGGATCATAAAAGAGACCACTTTTAGTTTTTTTGGGATAGCCTACAAATAGGCACCCTCGAACGCAGTTCCAGTTTCTTTAGGTTTGTGACTAACACATGTGCTGGACATCCCCAAATTCTATGCCGCAAACTTCCTTTACGACCTTTCCATAACTTAAAAGGTGTTTCTTAAAAGGTGTTTCAGAAACACCTTTTTATGGAATGTTGTTCAAGATGTACACTACAGTCTCTACTATATAGCCCCAAAAAATATCAGGTAGATGAGCATAGCTCATCATGGACTGAACCATATCCAACAAGGTTTTATTTCTCCTTTCTGATACACCATCTTGCTGAGGCATACCAGGAGCAGAGAGTTGGGATGTAATTCCATATTCTATCATATAGACTTGGAATTTTAAATCCATATACTCTCCACCTCGATTAGATCGAAGTGTCTTTATTGTTTTACCTAACAAGTTTTCAACTTCAGTTTTATATTTTTTGAACTTTTCAATAGATTTGGACTTATGTTGCATTAGGTAAACATACCCAAATCTTAAATAATCATCTATAAAAGAGATGAAGTATTCAAAACCTCCTCTAGCCTTAACATTCATTGGACCACAATGGTCTGAATATATAAGTTCTAAAGGTTCTTTGGCTCTATAACCTTTTTCCAATAAAAGGTCTTTTAGTCATTTTGCCTTCAAGGTAAGACTCACATACATGTAAAGAATTTCCTTCTAACTTATTTAGAAGTCCAATATTTACCAATCTCTCAATCCTATTGAGATTTATGTGGCCTAGTCTTAGATGCCAAAGATGGGCATTTTCTTTAGGAGAAATTTTCTGTCTTTTATTTTGTGTCGTTGCTGTTTTGAATAATTCAGTATTAAAGAGAAAATTTGTTGCTAACGGTTTTAGCACATATAAATTATTTTCTAATTTTGCTAAACAAATTTCAACACCATTCTTGAAAATAAACGATTTATTTGTAGAAAAAATGATTGAATACAACTGTTCTATTAAGCAAGAAACAGAAATTAAGTTCCTTTTAATATTAGGAACTATAAAAACATTATTCAACAATAAATAAATACTATTAAAATGTAATTTAATGCTCCCTATAGCAACGGCTGATATGACCTGTCCCATTTCCGACCCTTAGAGTCATCTCGCCAACATCCAATTGCCTTCAGGAACTAATTTCCTATAAAGAAGAAAAAATGTGGTTAGTGACTCCTAAATCTATTATCCAAGCAGACTCATCATTTTCCACCAAACAAATTTCCAAGACAAGTAAATCATATTTACCTTTTTTGGCTTTCTTCTTCTTAGCCAAGTACTTTGGGCAATTCCTCTTCCAATGCCCATCCTGGTTGTAATGGAAACATATTCCCTTTGCAGGCTTGACTTTCTTCCCTTTGTGAGCAACAGCGGGAGGGATGACTTTATTCCCTTTTCCTTCTTCCATTGTTTAGAACTGGAAGTAGAAGCTCCATTTTTCACACCAAAGGTTGAACCTCTATGGAAATTCTTGTTGGAAGTTGCAACATTTGCTTCTCCCTTTTGTCCTTCGACTTTTATCAAGAACTCATACATTTGGATCTCGTTCAGTAGGGTGGTAAGGTTATAAGCAAGATTGTTCATAACATTGTTGCTACGAAATTGAAGAAAACTCTTCGGAAGAGTTTCTAGAATAAAGCTAACTTGATTGGCTTCGTCTATCACTGCTCCATTCATCTCAACCACATTGAAGTGTATCATCATGCTAAGAACATGTTCTCTAACAGATGTTCCCTCATTCATCCATGAGTTAAAGATGAATTTGAGAGCATCGTGCTTGATCTGAGAAGATGGGTGTCCAAACATACCATCCAACGAATCCATGATCTCCCGAGCAGAGACTATGTTCTCATGCTTTTTGGCTAATACATTAGACATGCTAGCCAAGATATATGCACGGGCCTTTTCATTGGCTTTAATCCATCTCTCATATGCTTCACGAACATTTCGTGAAGTATTTGAGGTAGGAGTTTGAGTACATTCCCCAATAAAAACAAATTTTAGGTCGTCTATTACCAGCACAGTATTAATAATGTTTTTCCAGGTTGTGTAGCTTTCACCGGTAAGTTTGTCAGCACTAAGGAGGTTAATCACAACACTACTCATGGTTTTGCTAAAATAAATAAATTTTCATTCTAGTTAGAAAAATGCATAACTCTTAAAAAACCAATCAAATTTTTAGCAAATAAATAATGAAAGAAAGTCATTTTAATTTGCGACGATACTTCAGTGATTTAGAACTTAAAGCTACCGAAGGATAGTGAGTTATTCTTTCACTTTGCAAACTAATGAAGGAGACCGTAGGAATGTTGACACATATCCTTCTCCCACTTACTATAAATATTGTTTATAAAATAGAGTTCATTACTTCAGGCTAAATCATTTATCTAAGCGATTTTTCGATTTTCCAATTTTCCAATATAACATTTAGATGGGATATTATGACAACATATGATTCAATTATTAAATATTTTAATAAAATTTAATCATTTATTGTATGCTCATCAAATGTTGACTAACTCACCTTCCAAGTCGGTTCCTAGGTAGAGGTGTGCCCTTACGGTCATCTTAAATACCCCAATCTTAGATAGAACCTTTCTCGACAAAGGTCCCTAGTCAATATTTTATAAATTTAATCTTTTATTGTCACATTTTAATCCTATTAAAAATGAATGAAAAATTACCCTATTTCTAATCTTATTAGAAATATTTTAACGTAGAGTTTCAATTTCAAAAATTTCATTAAATTTTAATCAAGATAAAAACCCTACGTTTGCATGCAATTATTTATTATAAATTTAAATTCTATCTGATATAACTCTTATACTAAAGAAATTTAAAAAAAAAAAAAAATTGCATCTAATGACATTGCTCATATAACAATTATATTATTCTATGTAGTGTCATTCTTTATGCACCATTTATTTTCATTAATAGCCAAAATATAACCCTTATATCAAACTAAATGAAAATAATACTACAATACTATTTATAGTAAAACTGCATTAATCATACATTAAACTATAGAATATAACATTTATATTATAATCATGCATATTAATTATCATGCATGTTCATAATTTAGATATAAAATTCTAAACTTTTAAATATAACAATTATATTTAAATATGATGCATGATAGTACATAACCTATGGTGGGATTTTAAACTATATGGTAGACAATATGTAATTAATATAATTAAACATATATCAAATGCATATAATACTATATTAAAGCAATAATAGACCAATATTGACACCCTAAAATAATTTAAATTAATATAAATAAGTTATATTAATTTAAAAAAATAAATAAATAGAAAGAAAAAAAAACTCACGATCGCATGAACTATCCATCATGCGTGAACTGAGACCAGAGCATCGCTATGCTCTAACATCGAAGTCCTAACGCATGTTAGATCGTAGCAACGCTTTGCTCTATGTTGGCCGGAGCGTCACTACGCTCTGGCTTCTATGCCGTAGCGTGACACAGAGCGTCACGACACTCTGCTCTACGCTTTAGCACAGAAGACAGTTTTTTGCTTCGATTCACTTTGTTTTGCTTCATTCTTGATCTCCTTCCTCAGCAACTCTTGCCAAAACTTAAGACATGGACTTACAAACTCGATTACCTAATTAAATGCCCAAAACCAACGGGCACTTACATGAACAATTCAAATAAAAACAGTAATCTAAAGTGCAAATATTGTAAACATCTATTATGCAAACCTTGATCCAAATATCAAAAGTACATTAAAACAACCCACATTTCTTATTTTATACAATTTTAGAGCAACCTTGGAAGTAAAATTGGCTTTGATACCAATTGAAGGATTTGGATCCTCTTGGCGGAAGCGTTTAATCCCTTTGCTCCAATATCATTTTATGAATTTGTTCAAAAAACAAGAATATATACATATGCTTTGAAACACGTCAAATAAATCAAAGAGAAAAGTTTAAATACCTTTGTAGATCTAATTCTCAAGGTACCAATCTCTCGTTCTCCAAGAACACCACCAAAAAATCTTCTCTGGTAAACTTTTGGATAAGGAGATTTGTGGGAATCTTTGTGAAAAAGAAAGAGGGAAGAAAAGAGAACTAGAAAAGAGAACTTTTGAGAGTTGAGAGTGAGAGTGATTTTTCTATGGAGATTCCCAAAAGAAAAAAAAAAAAAAAAGCAATAGAGATCACATCTCTATTTAAGGTGGGGAAGTTGATAACTCCCCCACTCACCACTCCTCTGCACTACTGTTGAGTTATTTAATAATAATAATTAATGTAAATTAATAAATCAAATTTAATTAATTTATATATATAATTAAATATTTATTAAATAACCATTTCATTAATAAAATCTTATTTAATTAATTAAAGGAAATCAAATATCATATATCTGATTCAATGTGTTATAATACACATATACTATCATAATCTATGGTTTTAATATGAATCCAATTCATACTAATTTAATATTTAAATTCAATTCAAATATTAATGTTCTCATATTATAAAGTTTATTTTCTCACATTACAAACTTTATAATGTATCTCATACATAATGTTAATTGTATCATATACAATTAAATTCCCTTGATTAATTTGAACACTACTCAAATTCTTTTATCATTTTGTTTCCTTGTTTTAACCCCTTGTGAGCTACCAAAGGGACCTAATGGACCAACAGTTATAAGCTCCAATGATTCGAGATTAATAAATTAAACTCATTAATTATATTAATCAACATTCATTAACCATGGGGCATACCACTAAAGACCTTTAGCTGCATTCTTATGAACTGCGGTATATTTATGTGTCCATTGGATAACCATATTTCGTAAGTCAATACTTCACAAGGTGTTCATAATTATAGCTTTCTGAATATGGGAAGAACTAAAGCTCTATAGACTGAAGCTTCAAAGCTTTGAAGATGCGAAGGCCGAAGCTCTAAAGATCTGAAGAACACAACTCCCTTAAGTTCTAAAGATTGGAAGAATACAAGCTTTGAAAATCAAAAGCCTAAATCTCTAAAGAGCGTAACTCTCTTGATGATCTAACGACTAAAGCTCAAAGGACTTCGAGAAGATTAGAAGACTTTCTCTGAAGCTCTCGAAGTCAGAAACTCCAAAGGTCGATTAATAAGATCAACAAGTCAGAGGCCAAAACAAATAAATCAACAAGCCAGAGGCCGATCCAAGATGATCACCAAACCCAAAAGTTGATCATTTAAGAAGATCAACAAGCCCAAAGGCCAATCGCCCAAGAAGATCAACAAGTTTAAAGGTCGATCAACTAAGAAAATCCTTAAACCCCAAGGTTGATCATCCAAGAATATCAACAAGCCTAAGGATTAAAGTTTACTTTTCGAGACAAAGAATCAAAGGATCAAATATTAGAGATTGTATGCACAATACTGAAATTAATACAAATATAAAGTTCAAATTCCACAAATTAAATTTCTCTGGAAATCTCGTTGAACAAATCGGCACGCCCAGTGGGACTTCTGAAGGCAATGCTTCCAAAACTTCAAGTGATGTTTATGCTAGACCAATTACTCGATGTCGCTGCAAGGAAATTCAACAATTTTAAGAATAGCCACCCTTCGAGATCACGAAGAATATTTGGGAACAATTGTCGAAGCAACCAAAAGGTAGGGTTGTTATTAGGGAAAGTCCCTTACACGATAAATCCACTTCATCTTCTGAACAATCAAGTAAATAAGCATCAGTACCCAATATAATGCCGGTCATGATGGCCGACGTGGGTACAAGTGAAGAAAGAATGGCTGAACTAGAAAAGAAGATGAGCATACTGATGAAGGTAATCGAAGAGAGAGATTATGAAATTGCCTCTTTAAAGAATCACAGCGAAAGTTGTAATGTTGTAGAGTCAAGCCAGACATTTATTGTCAAGAATAATGACAAAGGGAAGATAATCCTGCAAGAAAGCCAACAACAAGATTCAACTTTGATTGCTTCGTTGTCAATCCAACAATTATAGGATATGATCACAAACTCCATCTGAGCTTAGTATGGTGGTCCTTCTTAAATTTCCCTCTTGTATTCTAAACCATATACAAAGAGAATTGATAATTTAAGAATGTCAACCAGATATCAGCCACCAAAATTTCAACAATTTGATGGGAAGGGATTACCAAAGCAGCATGTCACCATTTCATTGAAACATGTGAAAATGCTGGTACGCGAGGGAACTTATTGGTTAAACAATTCATTCAAACGTTGAAAGAAAATACTTTTAACAGGTACACCGACTTGGAGTCTACGTCAATTGACAGTTGGGAACAACTCGAAAGAGAGTTTCTAAACTATTTCTGCAGCACAAGAGGAATAGTCATTATGTTCGAGCTCACCAACATTAACCAATGAAAATACGAACCCGTCATCAACTACATAAATCGCTAGAGAGTTGCAAGTCTAGATTGCAAAGATTCTCTCATTAAACTTTCTGCCATTGAGATATGCGTTCAAGGCATGCATTGGGGCTTCTTTACATTCTCAAAGGTATAAAGCCTTGCACTTTTGAAGAACTAGCGACTCACGCTCATGATATGGAGCTAAGTATTGCTAATCGAGGAGATAAAAACATTTTAGTCCCTAACGTAAAGAATGAAGAAAAGCATGCTGATGTGACTTTAGAAGAGTTTATGGTTGTCAATTCAACCCTTCTTAAGTCCTTCAAAGAAAAGGATAAAAAGACTGAAAAGCAACAAGGATATGAAAGGTATCGACTGATTCAACTTCCTGAGTCCAAACGACCGAAAGAGATGCAAAAAGTCAATGATCCAAACTATTGTGAGTATCATCGAGTCATTGATCATCTAGTAGAAAAATGCTTCGTTCTAAAAGAGCTAATTCTAAAATTAGCTTAGCAAGGAAAAATTAAGCTAGGTTTTGATGAAGCAACTCAACCAAATCATATTGCAGTAACAACAAGTAGATGTAGTCAAATATGTTCTAGACAACTCCATCATCAAAAGTGTGCTTACTCCAATCTGGAGCCCTGGAACCTGTATATGTTTAGTTTTAGCACGAGGGGCTAGGAATTAAATCAAAAAATGTGATCAAATAAATAACTCTTGAAGATAATGATTTGAATTCTAAAATTCGTCAGGAAGAAGAAGAACGACATCTTGTTCAAAAGAAATACTGCTTATTGAAGCCAAAATATGTAAGGAGGAAGAATGAAAATTTTTCTCAACCTCGCCAACCGATAACATCAAAGGAGCTCTTCTCTAGAAAATTTCTTCTTATGAAAAAGGAGAATGAAAACTCCAAAAGTTCATATTATATTAACATAGAAGAAGTTGATGATTCAAAAGAAATCAAGCAAAGAACTTTTGTCTTCAATCGTATTAAGCCTTCACTACTCGATCTTCAGTCTTCCAAAGATTAGGTATGGCCACGACAGAAGAAGAAAACCAATGTTTAACGTCCACTTTCCACTCGAACTTTGGTCTTCAAAAGGTTAAGTATTTCCATAGCAAAGAAAGATTGACCTTTAACATCTACTTTTGATCGTTCCAAACTAACAAGCGATCAACATGAAAGAAAGATGAAAGCCTTGAAGGTAAAATCATTTTATGAAGCTAACAATGACAAGAAAATTCACAGTCTCGTCCCTTGATGCATGAAGAGGAAGCTATCTATTTACATAAATATAGAAGGTTCCTTAACATTGAAACCAAAGCTCATTGTATTAACCGATCCTACAAATGACAAAGATCATCAAATTCATAATGAAAATAAAAGATTATGAAATATAAATGTAGTAAACTCCTTATCGTACGAGTATAAACTACATGTTGCTCCTAGCTCGTATGAGCTTAAAAGGTGAACAATCCAAGAAAAAACTTTGAACTACGTTATGACTTGCCTACTTCAAGGGTACGTAGGCAACTTTAAAAAGTTTAAGTTCAGTCCTTTAAATATTATCACAAAAGTTGGGGTGCCACAGCCACCTATGTGTGCCTCTACAAAATTAATCATCTCAGTGAATAATGAAACTTCAAATTGAAGCTCTTATCTCTCTTGGGGGCAATACAACAAATTAGAGGTAGACAACAAATTCAAGATGTTCATTTCCCTTAAGGTAGTGATACGGTAAATTAAAGACACACGCTACTTTGCATGAGACTATACAAGTTGGATGCATACGAAAAAAAAAAAAAAAAAAAAAAAAAAAAGGGGGGGTGGGGGGAATATATTATATATAAGAAGGTTTATGAGGAAGAATGGGTCCCAGCAGCCGGCCTAGGGGATATTGATGTCCATTTCTTATCTGTGACGCCAAGATAAGAAAAGAAATCCTCACTGGGTGATTACAAAAACATGAGATTGGCAGTCATAATAATTAATGTAGTGTGCAGCTCTAAATAAAGGACCGAAAGTGTTACCACATTTTCATCTCATATATACAAATATATAACTTAAACATAGATATTAATTATTAACCTCCATCATTTCATTTCCAACTCCAATTTATTACCTTCTAACCAAATCCAATTTTAATTTCAACGTCAACTTCAAGCTGGTTTTGATTTATCGGATTTACCGCAAGAAGAAGATGTTAAAAACATAAATATTATGAATCTAATTACACTACACCACCTAACCATTTCACCCTTTTCCTATTTTTCTTTAACCTTTAATTATCACCCACCATTACCCATTAATCCATCAATCATCAATCATCGGNGGCATCGCTCACCTAAAGTTTGACACTTCATCTTCAAGTATAGGAGGCTTCTTTGATGCTTATACAAGATCAAGTTCAAAGACTCCATCAATGCTTCTACAAAATGAAGCTCAGAGGCTCTTCAATGCTTTCAACAATCCTTATTCAAAAGCAAGTTTAGAGACTTCGCTGATGCTTCACCAAATTCAAGTTCGGAGGATTCACCGATGCTTCATCAAATTCAAGTTTAGAGGATTCGTCGATGCTTCATCAAATTCAACTCTGGTTTTCCTAGCTCTAAAAGATCAAGAATGATTTGCCTAGTTGGTTGCACCTTATATGGTAGATCAAGTCCGGTCTATCTGGTTTTGCTTCATATGCGAGATCAAGTTTGGTTTTTGTCTCCAAATTTCAAGTTTGGCACTAGCTTCGCCTCATATCCAAAGTTCAAATTTGTCGTAGGCTTCATCTCATCTCTAAAGTTCAAGATGTGGCTACTGTGGCTCTGCCTCATCTCCAAAGTTCAAGTCTGGCATGTGCGTGGCTCTGTCTCATCTCCAAAGATAGACAACAAACCAAAATCACTAAGATCTTCCCAGGATCATCCCTAATCAAATACATCAGATCCTAGGGTCATCCCTAACTTAATAGTTCAAATCCCCATGTCATCCCTAAGAGACAGCAGACGAATAATTCAAATCTTTTTGGGTTCTATATGACCCCAGGCGGCGATCAAATTCTGATGTGGCGAACTCCACATCTCCAATAGTGTATTTGCCGCATCTTCAAGTTCAAGCTTGGTGCGTTCCGTCTTCAACTTCAAGCTTGGTGCATTCCGTCTTCAAGTTCATGCTCGGTAAGTTCCGTCTCCAAGTTCATGCTCGGTGCGTTCTGTCTTCGAGTTCATGCTCAGTGCATTCAGTCTCCAAGTTCATGCTCGGTGCATGCCTTCTCCACATCCATGCTCGGTGCGTGCCTTCTCCAAGTTCATGTTCGGTGCGTGCCTTCTCCAAGTTCATGCTCGGTGCATCGTCTCCAAGTTCAAGCTCGGTGCATGTTGTCTCATTTCTAAGCTTATGAATTGTAGTAGACTCGGGCCTGTAAAAGAGTGAGGGCAAGTTATTAAAAGGTTGATGATTAAAGAAAAAGAAAAGTAAAATTAGAGCATAAAAAAAAGTAAGTGAATACCCAAAAAAAAAATGTTAGATTCAATTCACTACAGACATTTGGTTTGTTTCTAAAGGAGAGCAAACAAAATAACTTTGACAAAAGGAATAAAAAAATTGAAAAAAGAAAAAGTTGAAAAGGAAAAAAGAAGAAGAAAAAGAAAAGTAATAAAAAAAAAAGAAAAAAAAAAAGGAAAGAAAGACCATTGAAAAGAAAATCTTAAAAAAGGGAAAAACGGGAAAGTAAAAAAATATTAAAATCGATAAAAAAAAAAAAGTTAAAAGAGGGAGTAAAAAAAAGGTTTTAAAAAAAATTAAAGAAATGAAAATAAGTTTAAAAAAAAGCGTAAAAGAACCATAAAAAAAAAATAAAAGAAGTGAAAAAAAAAAAGAAAAAAAAAACAGGAAAATTAAAAAAGAGAAAAGAGAAAAAAAACACTCTATTCAGGATCAAATTGGATGGGAGAATATTGTTAAACATTTTCCAGATAATCAGCTTAACTTTGTTAGGGATCAATAGGGACCAAACGGCCTTGCACCAAGATAACATTCCATCAGAAGAGTTAGAGCTAGGCCGATTTTGGTTTATAAAAAAATTGTAAGCACTCTTTGTTGTGAATTTTCCATTAGTGGATAATGCCCCCAACCAAGAGTCCTGCCTCTCCATTTTACAAACAGGAATGGAGCAAATACATCTAATGTCACTACAACAAAAACATGCTACTATAGCTCTAAAAACTGTCATTAACACATTTTTGACATTTTTTTGTAGTCTTTGAATCCACCATCATCTAAAGTGTATAGATGACACATGAGAAATTAGTCATCATTGATAGTTTCATGACTTTTAAATATAGTCAACAAGGAACATATGTTGGCATTTATTATATGTCATGAAAACCCTTTTTAATGACAATTTTTCACAGTCAATAAATGATCAAAACGTTGACTTTTTTGTCAACTAAACCTTATATTGACATTAAAATTTTGTCATTGAATAACAAATAATGTCACATTTATAGTGTCAATAATACTTTAATTATGACACTTTTTAAATGTCATTGAATTACGTACATTGTCATTTATAGTCATTGAAATCTAATTGATGACACTATTCCACTGTCATAAAACTACATCTCATGACTTTTGTCAAATGTCAAACAAACAGTTTCAATGATAGATGTAATTACACCTATGTTTCCTCTAATTTAAACACAAAATATGTACACAAACATATTTATAAACTTTCATATATAACAATAGAGTTTGTAACATCAATACAAGGAAACTATATACAACAACACTAGTAACCAAACTTTGGGTAAGTCATTTACAAATTTAGTAATTACAACTAAATGTTGGCACAATACCAAAAGAAAATTTACAACACCTATATAAAGATCTTGCTTGGTGGATTTCCTTACTTCAATGGCCTTGTCCAAGAACCTAGTAAACAAAACATTTATTCCAGAATTTAACTCAATATAGCAAGGTGAACAATAATAACCATATGTAGTTAAGTACATTGTTGATCATAACAAGACCTATATATATTGATTGTAATGTAACAATATTATTCTGTTAAGTACATTTACACTTAACCCCACTTTAATCATACAAGTAAGCTTTAAATACACTTTAAAACAAAAATGATACATAGAGTCATAATATAACCACATAAACAAGCTCAAAATCACATTATAATCTTCAAATCAACTTTAATAACATATATAACCTCCAAATTTGACTCATTGCTTAGTTACTATAAAGCTAACAAACTTTTGACATTAAATCTTAACATAAAAATCATATAAGAAGTATTGTAACTTGTCCAACTTTTTAACAGCATAACTACTAAAAAGTAGAAATACTTATACATTAGTTTCTTATAAAGAATAAGGGTTAAATGAAAAATTTCTTCGTTTGGGGGGGAGGGGGAGGGGGCAAGTGAAACATAATAAAAAAGTACTTGCCACAAAAAAAAAAAAAATATATCTTCCTAGAACTCAAGCACATTAATCTGATAAGAACAAAACAAATATATAATTTAAATACTCTCAAACCAACATAAAGAGTACCTAAAAGTTTTACAAAAAACAATTTAACTCCCCAAACAACCAAAATAGTTCATATGTGCACTTTGATTATCAAAACAAACTAAAGTGTGTAAATGACCATTTGTTTCTCAAAACAACCAAGAAAATGCCCAAGGGTCACTTTAGCTTTAAAAACCAATCTAACAATTTTCAAAAGGTGTGTAAGTGACACATTGATTCTCAACTAACCTAAAAACTACCTAAAAAGTATCTAAGTGACACTTTCACTCTCAAATCAACATAAAAGATACCTAAAAATTTTCCAAGAAACAATTTAACTCCCCAAACAACTAAAATAATTCATATGTGCACTTCGATTATCAAAACAAACTATAAAGTTTCCAAAAAGTGTGTAAATGACCATTTGTTTCTCAAAACAACTAAAAAAATGCCCAAGTGCCACTTTAACTCTAAAAACCAACCAAACAATTTTCAAAAAGTGTGTAAGTAACACATCGATTCTCAAAACAACTTAAAATGCTTAAGTGAAACTTTTACTCTCCAACCAAACCTAAAAAGTGTCTAAGTGACACTTTCACTCTCAAACCAACATAAAAAGTACCTAAAAGTTTTCCAACAATTTGACTCCCCAAACGATCAAAATAGTTCATATGTGCACTTTGATTATCAAAACAAACTATAAAGTTTCCAAAAATTGTGCAAATGACCATTTGTTTCTCAAAACAACCAAAAAATATCCAAGTGCCACTTTAGTGCTAA
Source organism: Citrullus colocynthis (assembly GCA_031780015.1). Classification (NCBI taxonomy): domain Eukaryota; kingdom Viridiplantae; phylum Streptophyta; class Magnoliopsida; order Cucurbitales; family Cucurbitaceae; genus Citrullus; species Citrullus colocynthis. The sequence continues at coordinate 1,270,748 of QLSR01000213.1, forward strand.
AAACCAACCTAACAATTTTCAAAAAGTGTGTAAGTGACACATTGATTCTCAAAACAACTTAAAATGCTTAAGTGAAACTTTTACTCTCCAACCAAACCTAAAAACTACCTAAAAAGTGTCTAAGTGACACTTTCACTCTCAAACCAACATAAAAAGTACGTAAAGCTTTTCCAAGAAACAATTTAACTCCCCAAACAACCAAAATAGTTCATATGTGCACTTTGATTATCAAAACAAACTATAAAGTTTCCAAAAATTGTGTAAATGACCATTTGTTTCTCAGAACAACCAAAAAATCCCTAAGTGCCACTTTAGTGCTAAAAACCAACCTAACAATTTTCAAAAAGTGTGTAAGTGACACATTGATTCTCAAAACAACCTAAAATGCTTAATTGCAACTTTTTACTCTCCAACCAAACCTAAAAACTACCTAAAAAGTGTCTAAGTGACACTTTCACTCTCAAATCAACATAAAAAGTACCTAAAAGTTTTCCAATAAATAATTTGACTCCTCCAACGACCAAAATAGTTCATATGTGCACTTTGGTTATCAAAACAAACTATAAAGTATCCAAAAGCGTGTAAATGACCATTTGTTTCTCAAAACAACCAAAAAAATGCCCAAGTGCCACTTTAGCTTTAAAAACCAACCTAATAATTTTTTAAAAAGTGTGTAAGTGACTCACTGATTCTTAAAACAACCTAAAATGCTTAAGTGCAACTTTTACTCTCTAACCAAACCTAAAAACTACCGAAAAGTGTCTAAGTGACATTTTCACTCTCAAACCAACATAAAAAGTACGTAAAAGTTTTCCAAGAAACAATTTAACTCCCCAAACAACCAAAATAGTTCATATGTGCACTTTGATTATCAAAACCAATTAAAAAGTACCTAAAAACTGTCTAAGTGACACATTATCAAAACCAACTCAAGCATATAATAACGACGCTAAATGGATGAATTGGCTACCATAACTGCAGGATAGCCACACATAATATACATGCATTTATAAACAGAGTTTGAACTTTAATTTTAAAAAATACCTAAGTATTTGAAGGTCTATCCCTTCCTGTTCTTGCCTCAACAATGTTTTAATGATATGAGAATGTAAACCAACAATCACCGACTTCAAATAAGAGAAGTTGTGTCTTCCGCACCGAGGAATGATATTTCCTTAGTCACACAGTTATTAGAATGAAAAAAAAAATTACCTCAAAATCTAAAATGTTCGACACTACTATAATTTTGACCTTTGTTGATGGCCATAAAATGTCATAGCCTCGTCCATCTTTCACCACATGAATTAGTATCAATGTCATATCCAAAGTATATAAAGAAAATCAATAACTATGCAAAAATGTACAAAACATTATATATTTGGACAATTAAGAATTTCAAGAAGAATAATACTTACTTAATGTTCCAAAGCGCTCTTTAGTTATTTGAAAGACTCCTAAAACAATAAAAACATGTTCTTAAAGTCAAAACTTAGTTTGAAACCATATTTAGAGAGTGAGAATACTATTAGCCCCAACATGACAATTCTAAAATCACAAGAATTACCAATCCATATGAACTATTCCAATATTACAAACTATATCTATCCCCACCAATTCATACACTCACAAAACATAACCATGAAACATAACCACAAAAAGGTTGCACATTGAAAGAATAAAACTTCTGTGCAAAAAAAAAATATATATAATAATAATAAAATAAAATAAAATCTCCATCTTCATCTTTTATAAGTTTGAATCATGTAGGCAATCTAAAGAATGTCAAAAATTCACAAATTACAGCAGATCCAAGTTTGCAAGCATATAATGTACAAATTATATCAGCAAACAAACCTACGAAAATTGCACTCAGCATCATCAAAATCTTGTAGCACATTATATATTTTCTATCACGTTAAAGAACCGACAACCCCATAAAGAAGGAAAAAACAACGAACGATTTGCCCAAATGTAAACAGAAGAAATCCCTAAATAATCGCATTCAAATAATCGCATCCAAATAAACTTCAACACTATAAGAAGTAAAGCAACTCACCTTAAAAGGCAACGTGTCACACCCTCTCCCAAGTTACCTACTTAACCTAGGAAAAAAGTGTGCTACTGTAAACCTGTACAATCCTTTAAACTTGACCAAACACCTGATATACAGTTTATAATTCGTAGTAAAAAATTAATTTCAAATTTCAGATAAGCTAGCATGTCACACCCCCTCCTAGATTACCCTTTTTAACTTAGAAGGAGATGTGAAGACAGCAAACTTCACCTCTTTTGTGAGATTCACTACCCATTCGTACCTGACTATCCTGTTGAAAGCACGATTTAACATAATCGCCCACAGTGCATATTCTTAAATCATACAACATTTAAGTCCACCATAACAATAACTACAACACCATTAAGATAAATATTTACATCAACAAAAAACTTTAACATCAACTTCAACCAAACTTAGATTACGTACATATTATGCACTCTTGTTGCCCAACAACTTATTAGCTATGTCTACATGCCACATTACTCAAAATTATTTACACATACAACAACTGTGATGAAAAGTATTTTATGGCAGCTTGAAACTTAAGCAGGATGAGGCTTGTGTAGGCTAAGCACCAGAAATTCTTTTGCTACCTAGATGGTATAGAAAACATGGAAAAACGTGAGCTGGATGCTCAGTGAGTGACGTAATATTGAAAGTATAACTTTAGAATTAAACCATGCTTGATATTAGGGGAAACATATACTATAGCATAAAAATCATGCTTAAGCAATGAAGAAAACATAAACGATGTCATTTAATTAAATAAAATTTTTAAACTCATCAAACATTCCTTTGCGTTTAAAATACCCTTATTTGAGGAGGAGCAAGCTCAACACACTCAACGTCGAAAACAATCCTTAGTTGGGGCAGAGTAATCTCGACACACCCTACGTCGAAAAATTTTAGCTGATGTGGAGTAATCTCAACACAATAGTGTCATTTCTCACTATGTGCACATTGAAACTATCTCGGGCTGCCTAAGTACCTTTTCTATGTCTTTGAGTACTAGGTCCCTAGGATACTCAAATGCCTTCTCAACGTCCTTCAGCATTGAGTTCTTTTATGTTACAGGGTTGCCCATATGCCCTCTCAACGTCCTTCAGCATTGGGTCCCTTGGAAATACATGTTAGAAAACAAGTATGCTTTGTACAAAAAAAAGTTCATCATTAAACATTTCATGGAAAATCAGATCATTTCTCAATAATTAGTCTCATTTAAACATGTTTTTTAAGACTTGAAGAAATATATAAAACATGCTTTCCATACCATAAAATCAAGTATAAATTGTAAACATGCTTAACATTTAGCAAATCATCATAAAATTACATTTCACAAGAAATCATGGCTAAACATTATAAATAGAATCCTTTATAAAGAAAGACAAGAGTCACTCACAATTTGGACCTGTTCCTCGAGGCTAACAGACTTTTCCAACCTCAATTTGACCTGAAATATCATTTACCAGCCATTAGGTCATTTCCTGGAAGTCCTTACAAACATCACTTAACTAAAATCCATCCACATTGTCCATATCAAGCTTAATTTCCACATTGACCCAAAATAACCGTAGGCACCCTAGATGGGCAGCAGGTGGGAAAGAGGTGCTGGCAGGGCGTGGGCATGGGTGGAATCGTGGGTGGCAACTCCCGCTCATGGGCGTGGAAGGTCGTATGGCGTGCGGATGGCATCGGTAGCGAATGGGACACCCGGGTGGGGCGAGTACGACGCACGGACATGCGGGTGTGAGCGCTGACAGCACGCGCGTGCGGGTGTGAGCAACAGCCCTGGGTAGCATCTAGTTGACTTCGACCAGCAGTCACCTATTTTCAACTTGATTTTTCAAAGCTCCAAAACACCTTTTCCTTTCAAATAAACTGCAAATAAATTTTATGGACTCAAGGGTAATCTCTTAACTGATTTACCAAGAAAATTGAGCTTCAAAAACTTTCCCGAGCACCCTTAAAAAATTCCTTAACTCATCTGGTTTGCTTGGTTTCAGCGACAACCTTCCGTATTTTCAAGTTTTCTCAAGCTTCCCGACTTCAAGTCATTCTGGCAGCCTTAGGTTGAACTCCTAACTCATAGAGCTCTCTCTGGTCCAAAAATAACGAAAATGGCACGAGTGAATTGGGAAAGCCGACGTTGTGATTGAGCTGCTTGCTTCTTGACCAAGCTGCTGCCCAATCCAGCCAATCACCTTTGGCCACAACACCCTTTGCTTCAATATGGCTCCTCCTCTTTTCTTCTCATCCTAACCATCCAAATTAAATATTCTTTCCCTTTAAATAATTAATTTTATTTTTTTTTTTATTCCTTAATTTAACATTTTTCCTAAATTAGTTTCAATTCTTGATGTACTTTGACTTGAGATTCTCCCCCAATACTTAGGAAAATTTTCCTAAATCGCAACCACAATTTCTTGTTCAACTACACCATTGTCTCCATTCCTTTATTCCATATTAAAAGCTAATGGAAAAATCATAATTACTTAAACAGGCACTAGAATTCCACTTACATTTATACTCATTCAAGTCAACCCTAGCCAACTTTTAACCATGATTTTTAACTTGTGCTTAAGCAAAGGAAATTAAAAGTTAGGGCTTACATAGCATACAAGTTTAAACCTTCACACATCAGCTTGAAAGCAACAGATAATTACAAAACCCCACTTCTTAAAACTCTATATGTATAATATATGTCTTGAGTACAAATATTTTTTCAAAGGGTACAAACAAGTAGCTGGCCCAAACGAGTTGTTGAGGCTAAGCACCCCGGTTTTGTTTGCTACCTGGAAAACAGAAAAAAAAAATAGAAACATGAGCTACGTTGCCCAGTAAGTGACAAGTTCAGAAAATCATGCTTAGCATCATACTCAACATAAATATTCTCAATAAACGTCATAAAAATAGTAAACATTCCATCATTGAAAACTATAAAATTCTGTGAAGGCTTGAAAAATTTTCCTTAGTTGAGGCGGAGTGGAGCTCAACGCTACTCAATGTTGAAAACAACCTTAGTTGGGGTAGAGTAATCTTGACGCACCTAACGTCGAATAATCTTAGCTGTGTGGAGTAATCTCAACACAACAACATCAATTATACCTCTATGTTTACATAGGAATCATAACCTGGGTTGCCCGTGTACCTTCTTAAATCCTTCAGTACTGGGTCCCATATACGATATTTAGGCTTCCCATATGCCTTCTTTGTGTCCTTTAGCATTGGAACCATATTACCATTTAAGGGCTGCCCATATGCCTTCTCTGAGTCCTTCGGTATTGAGAACCATATCACTATTTAAAGGCCGCCTATATGCCTTCTCCGTGTCCTTCGACATTAGGGACCCTCTGTTATTCTTTAAAGAAAAAATGTTGCATATTTTGGTGATAAATAACTCATTCATAAACACAAGTTTAGTAAATCCTTGGAAATTCACACTATTCAACAAACTGTATGCTTTACCATAAATTTATTACCATAAAACATCATGTTTTATCATCAATTTATTTAAAAACAAGCTTTGAATCATTTCAAGAAACTCATACTTGGTCATTCTCAATTCATGCTAGAAAACTCATAACTTAGGAGTAATCGAACATACTAAGAATATTGAGAAAATAAACTATTAAAAATAAAATTTTGTCACTCACAACTTGTCCCGGGCCCTTAAGGGATTATAAGCTTTCCTTAGCTCCTCACCGCCTAAAATGGTTTAATTCATTTTGGTAGGTTTCCCAAGATTCCTATCAATGTAACAAATAAATCTTAACATTAAAGTTTAGCTCACTAGCGAGACCAAACAAAACCACCGAGACAAGCACTAGTGAGACTAAGTAAAACTAGCGAGACTTGCATGGCTAAAATGATGAGCGAGACCAGCGAGATCTGTACTAGCAAGAATTGGCAAAACCAGTGAGACTTACTTGACCAGTGAGACCAACGAGATTTGTGAGACAAAAATGGCTAGCGTTACTTAACGAGATCAACGAGACCTGTCTTGCTCCATGCCCACAGTGTTGCTGTCCTTTCCAGCGAGACCAGTCTCACCTAAGCTTCTGTCTTTGATTCCAACCGTTAAAAAAAGTACTTCCAGCCTGAATTAGAATTTCCTTCCTCTTACAAACTTGTAGAGAAGTGAGTTTACTAGCTTACCTCCAAATTTCAAGGTCTAACTTAGCTCCCCTTCGTTCGACGGATAATCAAAATTTTCTCCACCCTGCTCCAGATTACATGAGAAATCAAACCAATCAATTTTACCTACAATTTCACCTGTTTTCCTTCAGATTCTGCTCAGACTTTCTTTACAAAAGTTATTAAAAAATGAATTTACTTACTAACCTCAAATTTCAGCTCCAAACTCTATCTCCATGGCTCACTATCCTTCAAACATCACAACCTGTTCAGATTTCACGAATTCCAAACCAGCTTTAGTTTTTCTTCGACTTTTACCATGTTTCTCATCAAAATCCCGCTCCAAATCACCTGAATCTTCTTCTTCTTCTTCTCCCTTTCAATCCAAGCTGAGAAACCACGAACTTGTTTAGATTTTAAAGGAGAATGAGAGTCCGCAAAATGATTGGAAGAAATGCTTCCTTCATTCAAACTCAACCTCCACCACCGACATTGCTTTTTTTCTTTCTTTATTTTTATTATATCCACTAACTTAATCAAAATTCCCATTTTTTTCATTTAATATTAATTACATAATAATAATAATTCTAATAATAATTATAATCCTTAATAGAATTCTTCCACCTTGGTTCAAATGGTGACATCCTTCTTAAGTCTTTTACATTCTAGTTGATATGTCAAAATAGGTTCCAAGCTGGATTTATCTCATAAGGATTTAAAATTAACTTATAAAAAATACTCTTGGCTTAATCCACAACCTATCTTTCGCGGCTTTCCTCCACTTCCCCTTTAAATCTAAACAAGAAAATGCAAATAAGCCCACAACAATATTGCACACTTGGGTTAGGTGCTTAGAAATGAAAGTAGGGTTTACACAACGACGTTGAAGTGATGGAGGCAGACGAGGAAGCGAAGACCTTGGATGGCAACAACCCCACTAGTAGCAGCGTTCAGGTGATGGAGACAGACAGTGGCGATGACGAGCAGGTCTTCAATGGTGGCGGTGACGAACAGGTGTGCGACAACGGCAGCGAACGTCCCTGGAGGTGGTGGCGTTTGGTGAGGCGATGGTGAGGAAAAAAATTAGGGGGAGATTGAGACAGGAAGAGAAAATGAAACATAGGGGGAGTGTTTTAGAAGGAAATTAAAAAAGATGGGGGAAATAAAATAAAGAAAGTGAGGAAAATAAAGTGGGGGTAGGGTTTTAAGAAAGTGTAGGAAAAACTAAAATGTAGGATTTACGTAATTTTTACCCACAAATATTGCGTTGGTAGATACGAAAAGCTTTTGTCATGCACTTTACGTGTGCAGAAACTAAAATAAGTGTCGGCAAAAAAAAATGTGGGCAGAGACCACACAATTTTTTGCCCACGCATATATTTTTATCAGCAAAATGATGTTGTGGCCAAGCATTGAAATTGCATTGGCAAAAATTAGCTACACCGACATTTTTTGTTGTGTTGGCAGAAAAGGGTGTCGGCAGAGACAAAAATTCTTGTAGTTAGATAGAAATTAGAGCTAAAGTGTATTGTTATTTTTCTTTAATTAAATAGAAATATATCAAATAAAAAAAAAGTGGGAAAGATGTCATTTCACTTAAATTTCAACTTCCCTCCTTTTCTCAAAATTTTCAAATCAATCCCAAAAAAGACTAATTAGTCTAAAATTAATGTATTTAAAGTAATTTAAAGGCATATTTTAATTCTAAAATAGTTTTTTTTTTTTTTAAAAAAAAAATCTTAAGTGTGAAAAACAAAATTTAATGTCGAACAGAGAAGAAGACTCAAATTAACTCCCAATGATTTGAGAAGAAAAAATCTACTTGAATAAAGATTTTATTGTTTTTATTAGACTAAACTTCTAAGCTTAACCTCTAAAGAGGAGGGACTTCAATTTTTTTTCCTTCTCTTTTCTTATTTTCCTTCTCCCTCTTCAATTCATAACTTTTTTCTACCTAAAATCCAAAATTTCTCCCTCCTAATTTAATTTAGAAGTTCAAAATTGTTTATTACTTAAATTTAATTAAAATAGAATCTAATTTCCAAATCTTTTATCGCTAACAATGTAAATTAAATTAACACTTAAATGGGGTTCTAACACTTAAAACTCATTGAGAACTTGAGTTCTTATTGAAAAGTGCCCAATACGACTCGAAACTTTTCTGGTTGAGTATTTGAATAAATTTAAATCTCAAATTGGTTTGAAAATGAATTTAGAAATTAGCTTTGCGGACATTTTTTATTGCATTGGCAAAAAAAAAAAAAAAATGGGATGAGACAAAAATTCTTGTAATGTTATTATCTCTTAGGGGGCATTTGTCACGCAGAGTTGAGTTGAGTTGAGTTGGTAATAATTATATGAGGAGTTAGATTGTCTGGGGGAGTTAGATTGTCTGTGTTTGGGGTGTAAAGTTGGGTTGAGTTGAGTTGGAATGTCTGTGTTTGCGGTGTTGAGTTGAGTTTAGTTTAGTTAGAAAGTCTATGTTTGGGGTGCTGAGTTGAGTTTGAGTATCTGGTGCAGTTTATTTAAACAAGTGTATTATATATATATATATATATATATATATATATATATATATATATATATATATTGCTTTTTTTTTTTTCTATTTTTTTTCTTTTTTCCTTTCCTTTTTTTTTCTTTTTTTTTTTATCCCAACTATATCCCCATTTGAATAAAAATTTAAACACTAGAAAATGGTTAATTTTTTCTCACTCTTAGAACATAACAAATTCATACAAAGTAAAAATACAGTTTAAACAAATTTGTAGAACAATTTTTCAACCCAACCCAACCCAATCCTTTCTCTGGCTTGCTCTCTCTCTCGCAACAGAAACAAAATTGAAGAAGAAAAAGACGGATGACGAAAGAAGAAAGAAGATGAGGGAAGAAACCAAACGGCTGAAGAAGAGAGAAGATTAGGGAAGAAACCGAGCGTCAAAAGAAGAGAGAAGGAATAATGCGAAAAAAGAGAGAAGATCAGGGAGAAACTGAACGATGGAAAAAGAGAGAAGGAATAATGGTATAGCAGCGAAAGAAGAGAGAAGAAAAAGGGAAAATAATTACATGGGGGTGAGACTAATAATTTCGTGGATAAAAAGGTGGGTTATTAAAGCCACCGTTTTTCTTTATGGGCCTAACAAACGTGGGTTTTAAATATGAAACCCACCTAACCCAACCAAATTCACTTTATCAAACATCCCTTTAATTTTCAATTTATTTACTCTAAAAAAATTGTCACTCTTTAATGATTGTTAATTTTAGTCATAAATTACTGACACAAAAAAAAATGTTAAAATGGACAAAAAAAAAAAAATCGAAATTTTCTGTCTTTTCCCTCCAATAAAGTTAGAAATAAACCAAACACCAAAATGTTTAAAAGCAAATATCATAATAAAACCCAAAATGACGACGTTTAACCTTTAAAAAAAATGACGGCATTTTAAGTAATAGCCCAAAATGTTTAAAAGCATATATCATAATAAGGCCCAAAATTACTTCGATTGTGTGACATTCTTTAAGATGTAATTTTGGGTTAAAACAATTTGCTAAAAAGACTATTTTTTTTAAGACTAAGGTAAGTTATAATTTAAAAAATATATTTTATAAAACTATTTTTTTTTAATAATTAAAAAAGTTGAGTTAAAAAAAATTAAATTGAAAAGAAATATAACTATTTTTTTTTGCGCTCGCACACAAATGACAAAGGCAGCACACGTGAGGAAAAAGACCCTTTACTTCTAATATCTCCATTTCTAAAAGTCCCAAGAAGTGCTCATATATATATACCTTCTCACCGTTCCTTAATTTTTCAATGTGAGACAGAGGTGATGTGAGTCATTCCCAACAAATTTTTTGAAAAACACTTTTTTTCTCTAGTCAATCTAAACATGCCCTCAATTTATCTAACACTATAATAATTATTATTATTATTTTGTTTTAATGCTTTTTAATTATAATTAATACGAGTCATAGATTGACGACAAAAAAAAAAAATAATCACAAAAGTTGAAATATTAAAAGAATTTTAATGACAGAGAAAAATAGTCGCGATTTTATGACTGTTAATTGTAGTCATAATTTGGTGACACAAAAAAAATGTCAAAGTAGTCGAAAAATTCGAAATTTCATGTCTTTTCCCGCTATAATCCCGCCTTTTTTGTGTACTCACATTTAATGACTGATTTTTTCAATCACAAATTAATGACACACAAGAATAGTCATGTATTCCGACAAATCGGAAAAAAAATCTGTTTTTTCCCACAAAAAACGCGTGATTTTGGCTTTAACGACTGTTTTTTCACTTTCTCCTCTATTTCTGCCACTCTTTAATAGTCATGTAAGGTCAAATTTGTTGTAGTGTGTCCTCCTCCCAAAATAGACTTCTCAAAATAGGGACACTAAAAAATCTAGATGCTTCATTAAGATCACTGAAGAGATCGAATCCCAATGCAAAAGAGTATAAACGTTGGTGACGTTGTAATTTGATTTGGAAAAAGTTAGAAAAACAGAAGAAAAACATTAAACTTTAAATCATAGCATGCTTAAATAAGATTTACAGGGATAAAAAAATACTACCTTTGAAGAAAACCTTTTCTATTCCTTCCCATAGGAAGTCCCTCGAATCTTCAACAAAGTTGGACACCATCGTCATGTCTTCCCCTCTATTATCCAGCAAAGATTGGATTTGTGGGAACCCTTTTTGGTAGACTAAGGGAAGAACAAACACAACAGAGAAACTTCTTTTTCTAAATTATATGGCTTGAGAGTCTAGGGATTTCTTTTTTCAAAGAAAAAACATTTAACAGAGAAATTGAGAGATATGGTTTACATACAGTGATTCCAAAATCGCATTATATATTCCATACCAAAAGTGGGGGCGAAGTTGATTAAAATAACCTCCCTCAACCAACATTTAACTCTCCCTAACCATGAAGAGTTAAAATTTAACCAAAGTTAAATTTAATCAAATTAAATCAAATCAAATTAAATTAAATTAAATTAAATATTAATTAATAAAAATTAATTAAACATCATATATTTAATTAATATTACATTTAAATCATATTGAAACGTATTTCCCTCGCATAACCTATAGTTTAAATATGAATCTCATTCATATTATTACTATTTTTTTAGAAGATTCATATTATTTAATATTTGAATCTTATTCAAATATATTATTCTCTCATAATATGTAGTTTAATTTTGAATCTAATTAAAAATTAATTTTATAATATAATGTAGGGTTGTTCTCAAATATAGTAAAATGAGCCAAACTATTACAAATATAGAAAATTTTCACTATCTATCAATGATAGAACATGATAGACTTATATCGCTCAAGCGATAGGAGTCTATTTTGGCTCATTAGAGACAGTGAAATTTTTCTATATTTGTAAATGGTTTTTTATTTTTGATAGATAAATGAGCATGCAGCGGAAGTTAATTTGATCAATTTTCACTCTAAGATGCTCAATTTCGAGGATTAAACATGCAATTAAAAAGAAAAACCAAAGTTTCAAGAATACTTACCTTGAAACTCCAAATTCTCCTTCAGTTCTTGATGAATTTCAACACCACTTGGTTGTAGACCATCACAAGAGTCTTCTCTACTATTCTCTAGGCTTAGGTTCGATGGTGGGATCCAAAATTTGTGGTGAATTTAAGAAGGAATGAAGGTTGGGAAGAATATGAACAATGGATGGAATTTTGCAAAATTAACCCTTGAATTTCACAAAATTCTTAACCATTTTTATGTCAAAATCATCTCTATTTATTAAAGAATAACATGCAATCCAATTGCATCAAAATGTGACAACACAAAATGGTTAATTTGTTGGTTAATTTTGAAGAAGACAACCAAGCTCCTAGCTTAGTTAGTTGAAAATTCAATCTTCAAAAATCAATTTTAAAATCAATTTTTAATGAATTTTCAATGAACTTCCAAAAATTGACTTAAAATTGATTTTTAATTTCAAAAAATAAAAATAAAAATAATTTAATATTTAATTAATTAAATATTATTTTATTATTTAATATTAAAATAATATTATTTTTCTCACTTGTCCCGATTTTTCTAAAAATCGCTATGAATCCCTATTCATATGATTAATATTTAAATTATATTTAAATATTATAATTAACTCTATTTGTACGTTTAATTCATAATTAAACGTCGATATATCATATATATTTGACTTTTATTCCTTAAGCCAAGATTTGAACAGTTCAAACTTATTCACCACACTATCTAAGATTTTAGTCCATTTATGAGCTAATAGAGGGACCTAATGGACCTACAGATCATGAGCTCCAACGATCTGAGATTAACTGACCAAACTCTTTAACCTAGTTAACCAACATTCGTTAACTAACGGGACATTCCACTAAAGCCCATAGTTGCACTCTCTTCACTGTAGATATATTTGTGTCCATTTGATATAACCATTATCGATAAGTCAATCCTTCACAAGTCGTTCATAACTTCAGCTAGGTCAAATGCCGATTTACCTCTGAGTTACATCTTTTCTCCTTAAGTACCACTATCCCTCTAATGAACAATTAATTTAGGATCTAATCACTAAATCCATTCCCTCTTGGGCCAGTGAGAGGATGAAACCCCTTGTTCAAGTCCTGGGAACAACACATAAGAGCACATCCTCTCTACTATCCTTAAGTTGGGGAGGAGTGAATTTCGTCTTGCAAATTCTATGTCCCCAGCTATCTACCCAGTCTTATCCCTGAAATGGGAGAAATGTTGAGCAGCGGTATTGAACTTACTCTCATCTATGCAGATCAAGGGATAATTCTGAATAAATAGGAGTTCAAAGATAGCTCAAGATTCAGAACAAGTTATCTAGGTCATCAATAAGAGAAATTAATCAGTGTTGATCGTAAACGGTGTTAATACGTAACAGTGATTATTTCAGAGTCAATCTTACACAATCTTATTATGTAGAATACCCCTGCTCACATATCTCTACATGAACAAATCAGGATCACTTCATTTATGACACCTTACAACATTTGAACAATCATGAAGTGGGCTGTATTCAATAGTGTCTCCAGGAAGAGGTACCCAACCTGATCCATGTACTATAGACTTATTTAGGCTACTTACTCGAACTTGATTCTGTTTATGTCTCCACATAAAGTCCAAGTATTCATGATAATAGCCAAGGGTTCGTAGTTTAATTGGATTTAGAGTTAATAAATAATTAATTCACTTGAATAACTTCATATGTACTAAAATTCATTTATTTACAAAAACTATGAGTTCTAGGACATACAACCCAACAATTTTTTCTATTTATAATAATTTCCCTATAATGTATCTATATACATTATAAAAATTATATCTTATACAATTAACATTTAATTCTCTTACAATATGAATCTTATTCATATTAGTTTAATATTTAAATCTTATTCAAGCATTAATACTATCATATTATAAAGTTTAATTTTGAATCTAATTACAAATTAATTTTATATTATAATGTATCTATATGCATTATATTAATTTATCTAATACAATTAATGCACTTTCCCTTATTTAATTTGAAAAATTCAAAATTTTCAAAACTAATTAATCATTGCTTTACCATTAGTGAGCTAGCAAAATGACCTAATGAACCTACAGATTAGAAGCTCCAACGATTCAAGATAAACTAATTAAACTCTTTAATTAAATTAATCAACATTCATTAACTTTGGGTCACTCCACTAAAAATCCATAATTGTACCCTTTACATTTTAAATATATTTTTGTGTCCATGGATATAACTGTTATCAGTAAGTTAACCCTTCATAATTTGTTCATAAGTACCATTGGATCAAATTATCATTTTACCCTTGTAATTACCTCTTACTCCTTAAGTACCACTGATCTCTCTAATGAACAACCATTTTATAGTCCAACTATAAACTAAATCTCTCTCGAGCTAGTGAGAGAGAGAGGCTTCATTTTTCAAGATCCAGAATCAGCCTTTAAGAGAGTAATTCATTTACTTACCCTAAAGACGGGAATGGGTGAATTCTATCATGTGTAACAAGTTCCCAAGATGGTAGGCATATTGAGTTAGTGACATGGGCCACCCTCACCTATACAAATCAAAGAACTATCCTCATAGACATGACTCCATAAGTATTAAGGATTTAGATCGAGTTACATTTAGTCACCTTATGAAATGTTAATCTCTTCAGTCAACGATATTGTAAAGAGAGATTAATCATTTTGCGGTCTGGCCTTATACAAACTCTTCGTATAGGATACCCCGACTCACATGTTACCACATGAACAACTTGGATGAAGTCATTTGTAACACTTGCAACTCTTGTAACATTTACAAAGTGGGCTGTATCTGCAATGTCACTAAGATAACCGAATCTTATCCATATAACGCAAACCTTTTAGGTTATTACTTGAACACGATCCACTTGTATGTATACCACATACTATTCAAGCTTCATTAAATAACCTTGGATGTTAGTTTATTGGATTGAGTTACAAAAGACTAAGTTGAATAAAATAACTCTTTATTTTATTGAATAAATGAACATTGTTTATACATTACAAACTACGATATTTAGGACAAAAATCCCAACAATCTCCTACTTGTCCTAAAGATAGTGGGGCGTAAAAAACAATAAAGATAACGATTACAATATATTATTGCACACAGATACAATAAACTAGGAAATACTCTATACCCAGTAATAGTCAAGAACTTGCATTCCCTCCCTACCCAGTATGGGAGGCGTAATAAGCTTGAAAAAGATGGATTCTAGGAATTGAAAAGCACCTAAAATGTGCTTTCTTAAGCTTGGATTTTGGTTAGTTTAAGTGTTTAAATGAGTACATTGATGCTTTATTTATATTTTGTAGGAAACGACCAATTGGACCGGAACGAGCCAAATGTGATGTACAATGACCAAAATGAAAGAGTAATGAACATGCATGCGAAAGCAATTTGGATCTAAAACACTCTAACTACATCAATTTTAAAGATTAAACATGTTTGTTCATAAACCAAAGAACAGAATTTTGAAACTTACACTGGTGTAGCTCAAAATTGAAGCAATCCTCTTCTTCTAATCATAAACACTTTGTAGACCACCACTAGAGTCTTCCTTGTTAATCTCTAGCCTTTGAATGGATTGTGGGATCCAAATTGAGATGAATTTGGAGCAAGTTTGAAGGTTGGAGAGAGTTTTGAGTTAAAATTTGACTAAATTCTCAGCATTCATCAAATCTTATTGATGTTAAGCAACTTCTATTTAAAGAAAACATGCAAATCAAATTAATCTCAACAAGGTACCAAGTAGGTGACTAATTTAAGTGGGATTTGATGTGGTTTCATGAGGTTCAAGCATGAGGATGACTTGAACTTACCTTCATGCAAATGACATGCAAATTGAATAAAAAAAATTCAATTTTAAAATGTATTTCATTTTTAATTTTAAATAAAATTAATTCAATTAATTAATTTTAAATAAAATTAAACATTTATTAAACATTTTTAATTAATTATATTAATTTAATATTAAATATTAAAATATTAAATAAAATTAATTCTAATAATTAGTTTTAAATAAAATTAATTGTAAATAATTAAGTCAACATTTTAACTAATTATATTAAATTAATATTAAATATTAAATTAATAAATTTTTCACAAATCTTGATTTTTCCAAATCCAATGAATCTCTATTCATGTAAATGATATTATTTAAATATTTTCAACTCTCCATTATCGTTCAATTTATAATTAAACGATTATACGTTTAAGCAAAACGTATAAAAAATTCTTACTCCCTAAACCGAATTCGAACATTTTCAATTTTTCTCATCACATTGTTCTAAGGTTAAGTCTGATATGAGCTAACAGGGGGACCTAAGAACTTATAGATCATGAGCTCCAACGGTACGAAATTAACCAGCTAAACTCTTTAACCTAGTTAATCAACATTTTTTAACTACCGGACATTCCACTATAGCCTAGTAGTTGTACTCTCCTCACTGTAGATATTTTTCTGTCCCCTTGATATAACCATGATTAGTAAGCCAATCCTTCACAAGTTGTTCGTAATTATAACTAGGTCAAAATTACCGTTTTACCCCTATAATTACTTATTGTTCCTTACGTCCCACTAATCCTCTAATGAACAATTAGTATGTAGTCCAACCACTAAACCAAGTCCCTCTCGGGCCAATAAGAGGGTGGGATCCCTTGTTCAAGACCCGGGGTCAGTACTTAAGGGAACAACTTCTCTATTATCCGACAATCAGGTAGGAATGAATTCTATCTTGTAAAACTATGTTCCCAGCTATCTACTTGGTCTTATCCTTAAAATGATAGGCATATTGAGTCAGCAAACTCGACTCAATCTCATCCAAGCAGATTAAAGGATAACCCCAAATAAACAAGAGTTCATAGGATTAAGATGGTGTTACCTAGGTCATCATTTTTTAAATAATCAGTTTTAATAGTAAACAATGTTTTATAAAGTAAAAGTGACTATCTTGAGGTCCGATCTTATTTCAAACTATTGCATAGGATGCCCCCACTCTCATGTCTTTACATAAATGATATAGGATCGTATTGTTTGTATCTAATACAAAGTGCGCACATCCATAGTGTCTCCAGGATAAGGTACCCAACCTTATCCCTATACTATAGACTGTTTTGGCTTTTACTTAAACTTGATCCATTTTTATGTATACACATAAAGTCTAAGTATTGATCCTATAGCCAGAGGTTATTAGTTTATTGGATTTTAGATTTATATGTAACTCACATATTCAATAACATCTTTACTTAATAAACTTTCAATATCAACTTTATTGACAATAGAATATGTTTATTGTTTACAAACCACGTAAAATGTCACACCCCCTCCTAGGTACCCTTCTGACCCAGGAAGAAGTGTGATGACAGCGGACACTGATCCTCTTACGACATCCACTGTCAACCATAAACTCTTCAATTACCTAATAAACAGTTATAAACCATAAACTACTTCATACATATACCAAAGTTAACTTGCCAAACGCACATCCTTTTCATTCAGTCATATAATAGCATAAATACACGTCAACTCCCTTAACCCTCTCTATATGTACAACACGTGAACCAGTTCGAAATATTTACAATTTTCAGAATACTAAAGACCGTTGGTAGACCCAGACGAGATCTTGCGTAGCCTAAGCACCCCGGACTCGCTCGCTACCTAGAAAACAGAAAACAAGAAAAATGTGAACTAGATTGCCCAGTGAGTGACTAATTTCGTAAAACCTCTTTGGCTCGAAAACTATCACAATAGAAACATTTTAACTCAATCTGTATAAAACATCAATATAAGTCATAGTCATACAAAACATGCTCATTTTAGGAAAAGATGCTAAAGAAAGTTCCATTGATTTCAATTCATTTTTCTTAGTTGAGGCGGAGCGGAGTTCAATGCTACTCAACGTCGATTATCCTTACTGTGTGGAGTAATCTCAACACATCAGCGTCGTACATTCCTCAATGTGCCCTTAGGTATCATAATCCGGCTGCCCATATGCCTTCTCCTAGTCCTTGAGCATTGGGGTCCCATTTCAATATCCAGGTTACCATTCGCCTTCTTCGAGTCCTTCAGCGTTGGGTACCTTTTCTATATTTTGGGCTACCCATATACCTTCTCCGAGTCTTTGAGCATTGGGGTCCCATTTCTATATCTAGGTTACAATTTGCCTTCTTCAAATCCTTCAGCATTGGATACCTTTTCTATACTCCAGCTACCCATTGGCCTTTTCCAAGTCCTTGGCCTCTGGGTGCCATTTGAAAGATTTGATGAAATACATAATGTAAGCCTTACAGTTAGTTGAAAGGAAGGGCAAGCTAAAGCATGGTAAGTGTGGAGGCCGAGAGCTTAAGTCATGAGTTACCTTGCGTTGAAGTGTATTATGCGTTGAAGTGTATTACGCGTTGAAGAGATCCAAGGCACTGACTAAGAGCTTTTGGTTGTGGTGCAGTGTATGAAGATGTGGTTATCAATTGCTAAGTGATACTGCTATGCGTTAAGAAGGGCTATGCGTTGAAGGTTGGTATGCATTGGTGCATAGAAAAGTGGCCGAGAGGACCATGCGTCGTCCGCTATCCGGCGATGGGGCGCCGGGCAATTAGTAGCACAGTAAGTTGAGGTTGTGTTGGCCAACCTAAGTAGGAAGGTGATCGCAATGTTGGTGAGTCGGTGGTATATATATATATATATATATATATATATATATATATATAAGTGAGTGCACCGAATAATTAAACACTTTAGACATATTTTCGAACTCAAATTAACCCCATTTCGCAGATGAACAACGAGGAGAGGTGGAAGAAGGTGTTTATATTGAATTTAAGTAGAATTCATATCATTTTCATGGTGAAATTGAAGCTGAAACCAGAAGCTTGATTGTTGTCGAGAAATCTGGACATCATTCAGTATTTAAAGAAGAGTGAGTTGAGGAAGTTGAAGCTAGGGTTGTTGATAACTTGTAGAAATACAAGTTATTACAATCTTTTTCTTAGAAAAATAGAGATTAAATAGAGAATCATGCGGTAGTTGATGTTAAATTCTATTGATAAATCTTCCTATGCGTTCTACTCTTGTAAATTGATGAAGATAATTATTTTATAGCTTTTTGAGCCTAAAACGCATGTTCTAGTGCAGGAACACGAGCGACCTGTAGATTCTTATCGCAGGACTATGTGTTGGCAACCTGTGACGCGTTGACATCCGCTCAACGCAGGATGATGCGTTAGAACATATGGATGCGTAGACAAGAGTGAACGCGTGAACCTAAATTCTTCATGGACGCATAATGACCAGAAACGCAAGGCAGTGGTAAATCAGATCAGAATCTTGAGAGATTGTCGGAAGATTGATAAATCAGATCAAAATCTTGAGAGATTGTCGGAAGATTAACATGCATGATCTGTGGCTAAAGTGGTGGATCTAAATTGAACCGAGAATTATGTAATTAGGCGAGAAAGACGCACGACATCAATTTCCTCCAATCACGCAGATTTGCCACTGATTACGAACGCAGCTTCTATAAAAGGGCAGACCTACAAGTTGAAAAAGTATTGTTCATTCTTTAAAGAATTCCTAAGCGATAGTAGAGTTCTCTCTAGAAGACAACCGGAGACGAATAGCTCAAGAGAGAAGAGTCTTCCCTCCGCCTGACCACTTCACAGCAGAACCTCACACTTCTATTCCGGCGACTCAAGACATTGACACCTTTCCTGCTTTCTATCTCTTTTTCTAGCTTTGATTTTAGATTTGTGTCAAGACATTGAGCTGTCTGAAATTGTATTCCGTTCATTAATCTAAAATTCCTCCATGTTTATCCATTTCTCTACACTTTCCGCTTGTTACTTTGAATCCATGAGTAGTTAATCTTTCAAGGGTCACGGGTTGCATTAGCATCTAAATAAGAACCATAATGTAACTATTGCATCTTGTCAATTGTAATCTTAATCCGATGCTTATGTCCATCTAGCTAATCGATATAAGTAGTAATAATTAGACTGCTCGAGAGGGTAAGTGATTGTGGAACTCAATTGACAAGGCTAAGTAGTGTTGCCTAGACATAGGAGCAACCTTGGCACTTAACACTCTCCTATGCGGTATAGACATATAACGCATAGCGGCTGAGAACCGGGAGAAGAGTTGCAAGTATGAATAGAATATCACTATGCGTTTCTGATTTTAGATGTTAACCAACCCGAATCCTGTTTTTATCCATTCATTCAACCCATTTAGATGACTTTGCTGTGTCGCATACCTTACCATTTTCCACATTTTAATCTAGTGTACATGTTATCGCTTTCTTTAGTTAGACGCATCCTTCTCAACTATTTTTGGTTACCACTCAAACTCTAATAATCCAACGAATTATAGAATCAGCATAGTCCCTGTGTTCGACCTTGGACTCACCGAGTATACCTATTTCTTTGCTTATACTTGGGTTAAGAATAGGAAAACTTGACAGATCACAAACGCATAACATTAAGCATGTTCATCGCATAGTGTGTGAAACGCATAGGAGCTTAATGATAATAGATAGACGCAGTAACAAGTTTTGCACTACAGATCTGCATCGCAACAGCTGAATTTGAAGGTTAGTAAGTTAACTCAATTCTTAGCAACTTCCATGAAGGATATTTAAGCTGAATTTGAGCAAAAATATGTTAAATTTTAGGAGGAAGTAATTAGGGTTGAACTGCTAGATGATTTAGAGCAGCTGAAGTCATTTGAGAATAGTTCTCAAACGAAGAAGAGTTATGGTCTGAAATTTTGTGGTAAGTTAGAAAGCTCACTTCTTTACAAATTTTAGAAGGGAGGAAGTTCTAAATTTGGCTGGAATACGATTTTTAGCAGGTTAAAGAAAGAGTTAGAAGGGAAAGAAGAAAGCAGTGGCCATCAGGTGTCGCTAAGATAGTGGTATCGCTAAAGAGCTGGAGAGTGAGCAGCGAAACAAGTGTTGCTGGTAACGCAAAGGGCTTTGTGTCTCACAACTCTCTCTGACGTCTCGCTGGGTGTCACTCCTTAAGGTAATCTCGCTAGTCTCACTAAGCCTGGTCTCGCTAGTGCCACATGGTTGTAAGTAGGTTTCATTAATAATCTCCCTAATACTTATGGATCTCGCTCATTATGAAAAGTTGTAAACGAGAGAGGGAATAGTGATGAAACACATGTTTGAGATGTTTAAGCAAATATAGTGAATATAGAGAGAAATATTAGAAATGTCTAACATGAAAAAGGTGTGTTTACAGGCCAAGAGGAGCTAGGGAAAGTGTATAACCTGCTTGGAGCTAAGAATAAGTTGTGAGTGACATTATAGTTTGAGATAAGCTTACTTGATTACCATTTTTTATATGGTCAGTAGTACCTGTGAAGCATGATTTGGGGTGTACCATATGTATGAATCCAGAACATATCTTATATGTAAGATAGAGCTTGAAAGTGTATTAGTTGATGTTCCTAAGTCTTACTAAGCTAGTTGTTTGATGAATGATCTGAGAACTCTGAGATTCTATGATTTATGTTTAATTTATGATTAATATGAAGTGCATGTCAGTACCCTAGAAAGATTGAAATGGGACCCAATGTTGAAGGACATGAGAAGGTATACGGGCAGTCCGAGATCAGACAATTACATATGCATAATATAAGGCATTTGACGCTAATGTGTTGAGATTACTCCACACAGCTAAGGTTTATCGACATTGGGCGCGTTGAGTTCGCTCCGCCACAACTATGGATTATTGAAAAGAAACTCAGTTGTGTGATCATAGTTAGTTGCAAGTTTACAATGCATGACTAAGCAGATTATACATAGTGATTGTAGTTATGCTTTATTGAGTTTATATTTTAGATAGTCACTCACTCAGCATTGTAGCTCATAAATTCTCGTTTCTTTGATGTTTTCTTTTTCCAGGTAGCGAGCGTGTTCGAGGTGCTTAGCCTACCATCAAGAGTCGTCTGGGCCTAATCAGGATTTGTACTTGGGAACTTGTAAACCCCAACCCCATGTAGATATTATACTTATTTTGAGCAACATAGTGAGATATATTAGACATACTTGTAAATATTACACATAGCCTCATTAATCTTACTCATAGTGTTATCCTGTTAATAGACCTCTGTATAACTAGTGTATAAGCTAAGTTTAATGCCAGTAGAATCTGATATATAATCTTACTCATAGTGTTATCCTGTTAGTAGACCTCTGTATAACTAGTGTATAAGCTAAGTTTAATGCCAGCAGAATCTGATATATATATATTTATATAACAGTGTTAGCAGGACAAAGAATAGTTTAACATTCACTTCTAGGTAAAGAAGATATATAGGATAGGGTGTTACACATAACGTATTTTGAAAACATCATATTAGAAATTCATAAGGTACACATTTCCAAACCTTTCATAAAATCGTACATTATCATCAGCATGCTTTTCATAATTTCATAAATCAATAAACAACATGCTTTTTCATAAATTCATGCAATGCACATAAAATTCATAAGTTTTCAATCATAATATCATGCTTTCAAATCATCGTAA
The DNA here is from genome assembly GCA_031780015.1 of Citrullus colocynthis. Taxonomy (NCBI): domain Eukaryota; kingdom Viridiplantae; phylum Streptophyta; class Magnoliopsida; order Cucurbitales; family Cucurbitaceae; genus Citrullus; species Citrullus colocynthis. The sequence continues at coordinate 1,293,047 of QLSR01000213.1, forward strand.
GAAACCTGAACTACACATTCTCAATAAAATCGTTTTAAAGAAAGAAAAGTGTCACTCACTACTTGTCCTAGGCCCTGAGCAAATTATACATCTTTCCTAGCTCTTCCTGGCCTGTAAATACACATTTTTCGGGTTAGGCTTTCCTAAACTTCCTTTCGATAACCAACAAGCTTTACCATTCGTACTTGATCAATAAACGTTAATGAGTGAGATTCTACTCTGCTAGTGAGACCACTAGCGAAACTGGACTACACTACACGACACTAGCGATACCAGGGTGAGCAAGACCAGTGACACTTACCTGATCAGTGAGACCCAGAGATACCCAGCGAGAATTGTGAGACGTAAGGCTTCTAGTGACACCCGCGTTACCCGTCTGGATTCTCACGCCTAAATTCTTAGCGCTACTTGCAGTCCAACGATACTTGTCTTCCACAGCTTTTGTCTTCCTTCTTATTCTCACTCTTATCTGTTATAAATCGCATTTTCAGCCAAATTTAGAACTTCTTCCCTTCTACAAACTTGTAAAGAAATGTATTTCCTAGCTTACCTCAAGATTTCAGAACATAACTCCTTTTCGTTTGATAGATATTCCCAAATAACTTTGAGCTGCTCCAAATCGCTTAGCAAATCTGCACAGACACTTTCACCATAAATTTTACATATTTCCCTTCAAATTCTGTAAGTTCCACACTTAGCTTAGGAAGTTAGCAAGCTATAAAGATTGGTTTTGGAAGATGACAAGTTAAAGAAGGTAAGTAAAGAGTGGCCGAGAGCCTTAAGGCATGAGTTATCATGTGTTGAAGGTGTCCTATGCGTTTGTGAAGGTTGCTATGCATTGGTGAGGGTGTGCCATGCGTTTGTGAAGGCTGTTATGCGTTGGTGAACTAAAGTATGCGTTAGCCAATTCATTTTTAAAGGAAAGAAAGTGGAGGTTAAGTCGGCGGCCTATTTAAGAGAATAGGCTGAGTGTTTGATCATTTTAAAGACATTCAAAGCTCAAATCAGTTGAACTTCATAGCTGAGAGACGAAGAGAGGTAGGAGAATGTGTTTAGGGCAAAGTTGTGGAGAATTCAGATCGCTTTCGTGGTAAAACTGAAGCTGGAACAGTGAGTCTGGCTGCTATCACGCAATCCGAGCGTGGTTTGGTGTTTGGAGAAGAACAAGCTGAAGAGATCGAATTTAGGGCTGAAATTTTAAGGTCAGTAAGTTAACTTAATTCTTAATAACTTTTATGAAGGATGTTTGAGCTGAATTGGAAGAGAAATATGTAAACTTTTAGGTGAAAGTGACTGATATAGAATTGTTGTGCGATGTGGAGTAGCGCAAGGTAATCTTAAAATATCTGACTAATGAGGAGGAGCTTACCTTGAAAATTTAAGGTAAGTTGGAAACATATTTCTCTACAAGTTTGTAGAAGGAAAGAAGTTCTAAATTTTGCTGGAAATGCAACTTTTAACAAGTAGAAGTGAGAATAAGAGGAAAGGCAGAAACTGAGATAACGGGTGTCGCTGGAACTACAGTATTGTTGAGATGTTGGATAGTGAGTAGCGAGACGAGTGTCGCCGGTAGCGTAGAGAGCTATCTGTCTCACAAATCTCGTTGGTAGCGCAGAGAGCTATGCGTCTCACAAACCTCGCTGGGTATCGCTCAATATCGTTGCTCAAGTAAGTCTCGCTAGTCTCGCTCACCATGGTATCGCTAGTGTCGTGTGCCTGTAGTTTAATCTTGCTAGTAATCTCGCTAGTAGTGTGGAATCTCACTAGTAATCTCGCTGGTAGTGTCGAATTTCGCTAGCAATCTCGCTTAATATGATTGTTTTTGGAAGAAGTTGGTCTTAGTGGTGTAACATGAATAAAATACAAATGTGTAAACTAATGGGTTGTAAAAAAAGAACTTTGGGGAAGTCTAACACGAGAAATGTGTTATTTCAGACCGGGAAGAGCTAGGAAAGGTGTACAATCCGCTCAAGGCCTAGGACAAGTAGTGAGTGACTTTCTATCTAAAAGTGTTTAGTCTTTAACATAGTTTCTTGATAATATTTGTTGATAAATGCTTACATGATCGAATTCTATGAACTTTATGTGTGTTCCATGTGCGGTATAATGAGCTGTTTCAATATTTATTTATATATATAGACTAAGCAAAAGTATTTTGAATAATAAGAATAAGACGGATGGAAGCACGGGAACTTATGATTAATATTGTGGTGTGGGAGTGGACTCACGTATATGAATATGTACGTGTTATATGGTGGTGAGGCTTAAGAAAAGTATGAAATTTAAATCATGTGAGTAGATGGAAGCATATGAGCTTATATTTTGTGTTGTGATGTAGGAAAGGTCACAAGAATATGATTAAGTATATGATATATGACGGTAAGACTAAAGAAAGCATATGAGCGTATGAAATGTGATTTATGACGATGAGACTAGAGGTAGCATACGAGTTTATGAAAAGTATTGTGATGGATGAGACATTACTAGAGTATGAATGAGAATATGAATTATGAGGTGAGAATAATGAAAGTGTGTGAGCATATGAAAAGTGTTGTGATGTATGAGATATTATAAACTCATGATTTTATGTTATATTGTATTCTTATTTGAATGGCTCCCAATGCTGAGGTACGAAGAGAAGGCATGTGGGATATTTGTGTATGTAATTAGCTTCATGCTAACATTGTTCTATTTATCATGAAATGATTTATAAAGAATTATTTATTCAAAGAATATTTGCTTTATAATGTTTTCTAAGGGACCCAATGCTGAGTGAAGCTGTGAAGGAATGTGGGAAACCCAGTGTTGTAAGAAACCCAATGCTGAGGGAAGATGTGAAGGCATGTGGAAAATCCAGTGTCGTAAGAAACTCAATGCTGAGGAACGATGTGAAGGCATGTGGGCAATCTTGTATTTGAAAACTCAGTGCTGAGAGATGTAGAGAAGGCACTTGAGTATCCTGGGGAACCAGTACTGAGGGACTGGGATAAGGTACTTGGGTAGCCCTTGAGCAAATTGTGATTGACTGATGCTAAGGTGTTGAAAGTACTCCACTCAACTGAGAAATATCGACGTTGGGTACGATGAGCTTCGCTCAGCCTCAACTAGGGAAGAAGTTTTAAGGAAACGGTTTGATAGATAATCAGATGTGCTTAAACTATGATCTGATGTATGCTAGTGATGGATCTGGCTGATTTTATATTTTCATACAGCTGGGTTTTATATTTTTATACACTATTGAGAAAAACTTTAATTAGTCACTCACTGGGTGTGTAAGCTCATGTTTTCCTTGTTTTTTTTTTTTTTTCTATTTTTCCAGGTAACGAGTGAGTTCGGGATGCTTAGCCAACGCAAGATCTCGTCTGGGTCTACCAAGGGTGTTTAGTATTCTAAAAATTGTAAAAATTGAATTGGATCATGTGTTGTTTATATAGAGAGGGTTAAGGAAGTTTTTGTGTATTTATGCTATTATATGTCTGAACGGAAAGGATGTGCGTATGGCAAGTTAACTCTGGTGTATGTGTGAAGTAGTTTATGGTTTATAATTGTTTATTAGGTAAAGGCAGAGTTTATGGTTGACAGTGGATGTCGTAAGAGGGTCGGTGTCCACTGTCGTCACACTTCTTCCTGGGTTAGGAGGGTACCTGGGAGGGGGTGTGACAAATTTAGCTCAAACATTCTTCATAAAAGTTGTTAAGAATTGAGTTAACTTACCGACCTCAAATTCTCAGCCCTAAACTCGATATCCACAGAATGCTATCCTCCAAATACCGAACGTTGTTCAGATTGCACGACAGCAATCAACCCTTCTGTTCTAGCTCCAATTACACCACAAAATCGATCAGAATTCTGCACGAATTTGGCCTAGACTCCTTCCTTTACCTCTCTTCATCGCTAAGCTAAAATATGGGATTGATTGGAGCTTTTGAGACGGAGAAAATGATTGAAAACTTATCTTTACACACTTAAACAAACTACAGACTTATCTCCACTTTCTCTTTTATTTTATTTTTATTCTATTTTATTTCCCTCTAAACAAAATAACGCAACCACTAACATACTTGGATACTGGCTTGGACGCCTAGCAAGCTTGGACGCATAGCAAGTCTGGACGCTAGCATGGACGCATCGCACCATGCGTCTGAACCATAACACCGTTGAATGCATACTTCGCCAACGCCAACGCAACCTCCCTATCGAATCTTAACCAACGCATAGCTGCTGGTCCAACAACCTCATCAACGCATAGCAAGTTGGACGCATTCCTCAACAAGCCAACACTTCAAGCCTCATGCTTTGGCTCGGCTACACAATTTCTTTCCTATTTTCAGCCATTAACCATGCTCACTCTCATGGACTCTTGCTTCAATCAAACCAACGCATAGACACACTTCAACACATAATAACTCATGCCTTAAGGCTCTCGGCCACTCTTTACTTACTTCCTTTAGCTTGTCATCTTTCATAATCATTCTTTATAGCTTGTTATCTTCCAAAGCTAAGTGTGAGGCTTACATAAAACCCAACACAAAATATCCCTACAAGAGGTCAAAGTTTGACCTAGAGGAAGAGACGTCAAAAGGGGATGAAAAGAGGCGGAGAAGCACATGCACAACATGTTGTGGCACTGTGCTTGGCGCTAAGACTTGAGAGGCCTATGTAGAGTAGCATCACAAGGCTGCCTTATAGTGTCACACTCCATCCCGATCTACCCTCCTGTAACCCGAGACGGAGCGTGAAGACAACAGTCATCGACTTACTGGTCGACTTCTATTGTCAAACTTCCTTTATATCCATTAAAGTACACTTCCTAGGACGGTGATACCATCTATTCTTGACAAACCTCGACTTCGACCGGCAACGGGAACTGTCATGCTACCTGAAAAATGGAAAACATATGAAAGGGTGAGCTAACAGCTCAGCGAGTAATAGTTTTTGTAAAACTATCTTTACTTTGGAAACAAGCTTGTTAAAATTACATATACTATAATCATGAAACATGGACTTAAATCATCATTACCACAAAACATATTTCTCGATAATCTAGTCAAATTACACATGTTTCACAATCTACGTAAAACATAGTTCAAACATCATTGCTGTAAAATTATACTTTCCATCAACTTAATCAAATCACATAAATTCATTCTTAAATAGTTGTACATAAAATCAGTTCATTTTTAAAAATTTCCCTTAGTTGAGGCGGAGCAATGCTCTACGCTTCTCAACGTCGATTATCCTTAGCTGTGTGGAGTAATCTCAACACATCAGTGTCGTATATTCTTCTATGTGCACATAGATATATTATAATCTGGGCCGCCTGCAATGCCTTCTCCAAGTCCTTGAGCATTGGGGTCCCATTTTTGTATTGAGGTTACCCATCTGCCTTCTACGAGTCCCTCAGCATTGGGTACCTTTTCTATATCCCGGCTACCCCTTGGCCTTCTCTAAGTCCTTGAGCCTCGGGTGCCCTTTTCTAAGTTTCATAAATACACCAATTACGTTTTGGAAGCATCATATCATAAACTCATAAGTTAATCATTACTAACTAAAATCATATAATATCAAAACAACATGCTTCCAGAAAACTCAAGTTCACAACTTTAATATCAACATCATGCTTTTCAGTAAAATAATGAAATCACATATTATCAATTGGCATGCGTTTTATGAACGTATAGCAAATAGCCAGCATACTCAAATAGTTTTCAAATAAAACACATGCACTTACTCATCAAAACTCATGAAATCATATTTTGAAGAAGAACGTTAATGTTACTCAAATTATACTTGCTCAAGAATAGTTCCTCCTCCTTTTCACTATTTCCTTTTTCCCAAGCTTTTCGAACGCAGCGTTCTATCCCTGGAACGCAAGGCTTTACATTCCTCTGTCAGCTCGGTTGGACGCAACCTTGCCCTTGAACGCAAGGTTGACAGCTAACGCTAGGTACAGTCTAATTCTTCTTTACTTCTCTTTTGGATGCGTCAACCCCTGTGGACGCAAGATTCACCTTGAACGCATCGTTCATCTTGAACGTGTCGTTCGTCTTACTTAGACGCAAAACAACTTCTTTAACACAAGATAGCTAAGTTGTCAAGAATATCTACTCTCTTGGCCATAGACTTCTACTACGGACGCAAGGATTCCTCCTTCTGCCTCCTCTCTCCCTTTTCTCTCAAAAATTCTTACTTCAGCATCATCCGTCGCTCCTTTTTCCTTAAGGTCCTATTTATAGTTTTGGAATAGAGGGCTCGTCATACTGCGTCTCCTCTCTTTTGCCACTTGTTTGCCACATGTCACGCTGCACAGTTAACCAACCATGTGTTTATCCAAGTGTCACCTTGCATGCAATACTTAACATGTCTTCTAACACCTCCTACTTATAAGGTGTCAAGTCTATATAAAGCCACCTAGCGTTTCTAGGCTTATCTTATGCGTCCAACATATTCCAATATACAAACTATTCATTCAATTATATCATACTACCCCTATGTGTCCATTGAATTTCCTTTAAGGTTTTAGCTTCTTTACTTACTTTCTTTACTCTCCGCCATAATACTTTTGAACCCATTTCTCCACCACCTACTACTAGGCGTCTGTGCCCTACCGCATCATACCATGTGTCCTACTTCCTTCCCTTATGTCAAGTCTTAACTACAAATCCTTATTTTGTGTGATCATACATCCAACGATGTGAATTACCCTTGTTAACCTAATTCAACTCAAGACCACACTTTATACATTTGTACTCAGTTTGTTAAAGTATTCCTTCATCAGTTCCTCCTTATGCATTTAACCTTCCTTTCAGAGACTTGAATCTCTTTCCAATATTCCACGGCATAACTTTACTCATTCACCAATGCTTATAACTTTTTCATAAGTACCACCTATGTGTTTCACTTCTTTCCCTTCAAGCTTTTGGGTTACACCCTATGCGTTTTCCCGAAATCAAAGTTATATTTCCATTTACTATGGAATTGAACTCCTCAACGCATAGCTAGTAGCCACCTTCAGTGCATAGCAACCCTTCAATCATAATTTCCTTAAACACTAAATGTCCTTGTTTTTGGGCATAAACTTCTTTATCAACACCAAAATCTTTACTAACGCATAATAAACCTTCAACGCACGCTGCTCACGCCCTAAGGTCCTTTGGTTTCTCTTTTCTTTCTAGCTTAACACCCTCCAAAACTAATCCCATAACTTGTTAATTTCCAAGACTAAGTGTGAGCCATGCGTTTCCTCTTTTCTTAATTCTTGTTTCCTTTTCAAAATTCAATATCAAATTCTCTCCAAATTAAAGTACCACGCTTTAACGCTTTACCATCTATGCATTAACCAGACTATACTCCAAAAGTACACCTAATTTTTAGCTAATTCCCAAACTATGACTTCAATCCTTTATTCTCACTCTTAGTGGAATATCCATTCTTTTCCTAATATTATGCATTCAACCAGTCTTACTTCTTTTCTTACTAGCCATCTTAAGAATTCTAAGTTAGGGTCTTACATATAGTGTCGTGGTGCTTCGAAAATTCAAGATGTGCGTTCTTTGAAGAGTGCCACAACGCTCACCTATAGTGCCACAGCGCTCCGTTGACTTTAGCATTATTTTAAGACTTATTTCCATCATGTGAAGGGGAGTTCGACTTGAGATCACTTAGGGCTTTCCACAAAGGCCGATAGACTGCCATGCAGATCGATTTTCATGGAGTTGATCGAAGTTGGATCGAGAAGACGTTGATGCGGTGCTAACAATGGATTATATCAATGGATAACTCTTTTCTCTCTTTAATCCTTCTTTTTATCTTTATGTATAGCATGTTTAAGGCTTGTATTTTGAACATGAGTGGCTAAATATTTACATAGCTCTAAGGGTGTGATCGATTTCAATATTATTTATAGATGATTCTTAATTATTTCAATTGATTGATTACATTAGCTTTTTATCATGTTTGTGCTCTTGCCAATTGAATGCTTAATCACCATTTAGTTGATTTAAGTTTTTATTTTTCTGCTAGAGAGACAGAGAGACTTATAAGCCGAAACTAAAATGTGAACTAATGTTGGATTATGCATGAAAGTGATAGAAAAACATTAGAGGTTCAATTTGAAGAGTCTTAAAGCGGTGTGACTAGTTTCAATTGCATGAAAATAGAATTGGCTTCTAGACATTAGAAAGGGTTCAACTCGAAAGAGAAAACTGGAACTTGTAAGCCCTAAACCCTTCTCTAGTTGTATTTGAGTTAAAATTAAAGTTAATGTTAAAAGTTGGAATTAGAAAAATATTTAGTGGCATTTGGAAGCTTGAGATAGGCATTGAGAGTGAAGGCCTTTGAGGAGAAATGACTAAGTCTAAGTGTGGTAGGTGAACTAATGCATGAAGGGTAGTTAGGTGTTGAACTTAAATGGTGAGGGAAGAACCTCTAAACCTAGCATGAGTCGTATGGGCTAGGCGTTAAAGGTAAGAGGTGAAAGGGAAAAGGAGTTTGCCCAAATGTTGGAAAGGGAGGTGAAACCGAGAGGTGAGTATAAGGAGTTTTTGTTTTTTTAAAATTCATTTAACCCAAAAAGATAGTGGTTGATAATTATTTTATAATTATTTTATTGGTTGCTTAGGTGGCTAAAGGAAAAAAATTATACCAAGATTAGTAGGAGGAGCTGCCAAATTCTAAGTGTGCATGGTTGAGCAGTCGAGGGTATAAATATGGGCTGTGAAAAGGAAGTCATTTGGCCCATTTTGTCATACCCCCTCCCAAGTACCCTCTTAACCTAGGAGAAAGTGTGAGAACAGCAGACACCGACCCTCTTACGGCATCTACTGTCATCCTGTTCAACCTTCACATTCAACTCAACCATCCTTTACAAAAGTTGTCAAGAAATGAATTAACTTACTAACCTCAAATTTTCAACCCCAAACTCGATCTCTACAACTTGCTAACCTCCAAATACCAAACCTTGTGCAGATTGATCGAATTTCATACCAGCTTCGGTTCTCCTTCGAATTTCACCAAGTTCCTTCTCAAAACTCCACTCCAAATCACTTGAATCTTCCTCTTATTCCACCTTTCGATGCTCAACTACATAACCCGAGCTCCTTTCAGTTTGGAGAATAATGTAACCCTTGTCTACTAACCCCTATAGTTGCACCTTCAACTCCTTCAATTCTGCAAGTGCCATACGATGTGGTGCCTGAAAAATAGGTGTTGTACCGGGTACTAGGTCTATAGTAAATTCCATCTCTCTATCAGGTGGCAAACCTGACAACTCTTCAGGAAACACATCTAGATATTGCCCTACTACTGGCACATTTTACTCGTGCAAAGTAGGAATTTCATCAACAAAAATCTTGATTTCCAAGTGTAGAAGATGAAGGAGGGCTGCCATGGCGAAATTCAATTTGGAAGATGTTGAAAATTGAAGGAACTCTAAGGTTGTTCTAGATTTTGAGCTTAGCCGAGCTAGGAGAAGAGTTAGGTGAATTCTGAGCTATTCAGGGGGTTTCAAAAGCCTAAATTTGAAGGTAAGGTAAGTTTAAAAGTTGCTTAGAGGCTTGGAAAATGAATGGGTGTTTAAAATGACTAGAAAAGATGAATTGGGGTTCTGAAGGTGTGATCTGAAAATGGGTGTGCATACGGAGCTGTCGGCTGAAGGTTAAGGAAGGCAAGTGTATAAGAGGCGTGTCGATGGGCGCCCATGCATCCAAGAAGTGCTTATCCGTGAGGACGAGTGCCCGCGCATGTTGCACACCCACTATACAAGTAGTAACACGCACCGTGTGTCCAAGCAGTGCTAGCCATGCCTGCAAGTCACCCAGCACGTTCACTCAATGCCACAGACCCTCAACGCCCAATAGCAGCAGCACACGTTCAAAGCCTAGCCTTGCTCGCGCTCGACACGTACTAGTGTGCTTGAGTTGCCGCTCGCGCTACCTATCAACGTTGCCTGTGCGGGTGTTCCAATGCCCATGCCTACCCATTGCTGTGTGAGTAACTGTCGTGGGTTTACTATTTGGGTTGGGTTAACCTGGTGGTGTTTGTAAGTTGATGAGGAAATTTCTTCAAGGTTTCTTTAGATTTTAAGCTAAAGGATGCCTAAATATGAGCTTGGAGATCGGGATAGCTTACAACCCATTAAGAGGTTGTCGGTGATAGTGAGTGACAATTGTTTTTTAAGTTAGATTTATTTCATATCATGATCATGATTTCTTAAAAACAAGTTGTTTATTAAATAGAGTTTTCGAGCATGGTCTCTTAAGCATGTGTTAATGCTATATTTCTAAACATGATTTATCTAGCTTGAACATGTCTTACTAGAGTAGAGATTAAATTGCCTAATGCCATTAAGTTATTCTTTTAAAAGGGAAAAAGAGTTACTTTCATGCCCTCTTTTAATTTAAGTGTATGAGGTTTTTAATCATTGAATTTCGTACCCTAGATATGATTATAACGGGACCCTGATACTGAAGGATAAAAGAAGGTATCTGCGTCGCCAAATATACTATAGGTCTTTGGGACCCACTTTAGCTCACATATAGGCTTTGGGTCGTGTGCTAGGGTGCTAGCTTTTGGGGCATTTCTACGTGCATGTATGATAGGTATTGATGCTGATTGTATGGTGTTTACTCTACATTAGCTAAGGTTTTTGACCTTGAGTGTACTGAGCTTGTTTTACCTTAACTAAGGTTATGGGTACAAGATAATATGTGATTTGTCATGTTTGATTGTGAAAAGACTTTTATAGACATCATGTTTTGGTGTATTTGCGACTCTCAAGCATGTTTTATGAACTCTGAGTTTATATAACTTGTTTTAAGCTAACACTTTTTAATGTAACATGAGTGCTTTTGCTTAGTTATCGTCACTCATTACGCGTCCTAGCTCACATTTTCCAATTATTTTCTTTTTCCCAAGTAGTGAAAGAGTTCCCGGTGCTTAGCCTACAAAGCCTCATTTGCTACTACTGCAAGCCAACATCTTCTGTAGTTATTTGGTGTTCATACGTCTTAAGTTTTGGTCTTGTTGACATGTTTTTATGCTAGTTACGTGGTTGAGAGATGAGAGCTTTGGTTGTACATGTTGGTATGTTGTATCTTGTAAAGGAGTTGATTATGTAATTATGTTTGCTAGTATCTATATGTGAATGTTTGAAGTGTTAAGTTGTATATGAGTCTATGGATTGTGCTATACCTATGTATGTGATATTAATTGTTAATTAGGTTAACCAGGTGTATAGGTTGAGCAAGGAAACAGATGGCTAGTAGGTATCGCGAGAGGGTTGATATTTACTGTCCTTAGGTTAAGAGGATAATCTGGGAAGGGGTATACTAAAGGCTTCTAAACCTACGCAAATGAGTAAATTAATTGAAAGAAAATACTTTGAGATCCATGATAGTGTTCAATGAGATCATTACCCTAGGGTATTCTTGTCAAGTGATTCTTTATTTGGATAATTTCTTGCTTTCTTAAATTCTATGTTTGCAAATCATCCTATTCGAGTCCCTAAATAAAGTCAAGAGAGTTGCGGATAGCTAGTTGAATTGATTGGATAATTCCCTAAGGATAAAACCCAGTTGTTAGGATTTTATTACTTTGAAGCATGCGCTTGCACGATATCAAGTTTTTGGGCCGCGCTGTAGTGCTACTCTGCATGGGTCTCTTAGGTCTTATGTCCCGCAGCACGTCATGCATGTGCTTTTCCAACTCTTTTCACCCCATTTTGACTTATTCCCTGCCCTAGGTTGAACTTTCATCTATTGTAGGGGTGTTTTCGGCATTCCACGTCACATTTTGCTCGTTTCGATCTAATTGCTCATTTCCTACAAAGTAGACATATAAACCATCAATGAACTCACGTAAGCACTTAAACTAACCAAAATCTAAGTTTAAGAAAGCACATTTTAGGTGCTTTTCAGGAATCTAGATGAATCATACACCATAGTTTCCTTTCCATTACCAATTATTCTTCAAATGCCTCTAGATAGTAACTCCCTCTCGCTTATAAGACTTAATCACACATAAGATTTGGTTATTTCCCATCATAGCCTTTACAATGAAACAATTGGATACTACTTCCCTTTAAACACCTTTGCTTCAAACGAATTTGGATTCGTCAGAAGCCTCCAAACCTATTTTGCCACCAACTATTGGTTAAAAGCCTTCCATACTTCTAAAGCCCAGTCCAGCCCTTTCCTTTGGCAGACACAACTTATCTCATGATATGTATCTTAGACTTATACTGAGTTGATCCCCTAAAAAATTTAGCCATACACCGTTTCAAACTATTAGCACATAACTACTTAGGGATACGAGCACACAACATAACATAGGTTGGAATTGATTGAGCAACAACCTTGATAAGAACTTCTTTACCACCTAGAGAAAACATATTCCTCTTCCGCCCTGGTATAACTTTATTAACCCTTTCAATAATGAAATTGAAATCTCTTTTTTATTTTTAGAAAAAATGAGACAACAACCCTAGGTACTTGCCCAAATTAGACACAATAGGCATTTCAAGACAATTGCTCATGGATAATCTCACTTCCTCGCATACATTAGGACTAAAAATAATTGATGATTTTGAATGATTAATGCCATAACCTGATGCCTCTTCATACGTTTTAAGTATGGATTAGATTTTTTTGTCCCCTGCACATTAGCATTGCAAAACAAAAGACTATCATTGTAGGGAATTGAATCCCGGCGGAAGCGTGTGATCGCTTTCTTTGATTTATTGAAAGAATTAAAAATACAAAAAGTAAAGAAAAGGTTAAGCATCATGCCTTTGCCAATCTATAATTCCCAAACCGATAGTCTTTTCCTTGTAGTCTTCCTTTTCCAAGAGATCTTCCTCGCTATGACTCTAGCAAGGATCTAGTTTGTGGGAATCGCTTCTTGAAAGAATGGGAAGAAGAATTCTCTTAGAACTTTTCTAAGAAAATTTGGAGAATTAGTAGAGGAAGATTTTTAAAGTAATCGTAGAGACTATTCTTATAGAGAGTGTGTTCTATGAAAGCTCCCAAGGGCCTTATTTATAGAACTCTATGGGTTACTCCTAATCCTATTAGGATAACCCCTCTACAGAGATTTTAAATTAAATATTTAATAATATCTAATATTAATAAATACCTACTAATATAATATCTCATATTAAATGGTTTAAAATATTTAAATCTTATTTAAATACTTATTTTCTTGCAGAATCTTTAATTTAGATCTCATCCAAATTAAATAAGTAATTATTTGAATCCAATTCAAATTAATTATTAATTCTCCCTCTATTTATTTATATGGGTTTTTATCCAAATAAACAATTAATTATTTGATTCATATTCAAATAAATTAATTCTCCATATTATAAAGTTATCATTTGAATCACATTCAAACAAAATTTAATAAATCAAGCAATTAATTGTATCCAATACAATTAATATTTTCCTTCATAAATTTGAACATTTCAAATTATTCTTTCAACGTAGTTGATCCTTGTTGGTCCGTAGCAAGCTAGCAAGGGGACCTTATGGACTTACAAATCAAAAGCTTCAATGATATGAGATTAATCGGTTAAACTCATTAACCACATTAATCAATATTCGTTAACTGTGAGTACACTCCACTAAAGACCCATAGCTACACTCTTCTCACTACAGATGTATTTCTGTGTCTATGGATGTAGACCAATAATAGCATAGTCCTTCACAAGCGTTCGTAACACCAGCTAGGTCAAATTATTGTTTTACCCCTAGGTTACTTCTAAATCCTTAAGTACCAGTGTTCCTCTAATGAACAACTTGTTTATGGTCCAACCATTAAGCAGAAACCCCTCTCGGGCCAGTGAGAGGGTAGGGTCGTTTGTTCAAGTCCCAGAGACACCACTTAAGGGAACACTTATCTACTTATCCTAAAAATGGGAATGAGTGAATTCTATCATGTATAATTATGTCCCCAGCTCCCCACTCGGTCTTGTCCACAAGATGGTAGACATACTAAGTTGGCAAACAGCCACTCTCACCCATACAAATCAAAGGACAATCCCTCATGGATAGGAGTTCATAATATACTTAGGATTAAGACTAAGTTGCCTAGGTCATTCTATTGAAATAGAAACCTAACTAGTCAACGGAGTTACATTTAGTGAATACTATTTCGTGGTCCCGTTTTATGCAAACTCATTGCAAAGGATACCCCCACTCGCATGTCACCTACACGAATACGTTAGATCATTGCGTTTGTATCAAATACAAAGTGAGTTGTATCTATAGTGTCACCAAGGTACCCAACCTTATCCCTATACTATAGACCCTTTAGACTGTATCTTGAACATTGATCTCTATATGTCCCTACATACAGTTTAAGACTCATAAAACAGCCTATGATATTAGTTTATTGGATTTATGGTTATTAAGACAAGACAAACGAAAACAATCAATAATGCTTATTGAAGTAACACATCAATAACTCTTTATTAATGATTTAATGACAGTTAAATAATTACATTTACAATCTACGAGTTTTAGGGCATAAAGCCCAACAATCATCTGCACACGGGAGATGAGAAATAGATGGGCACTACCTTGCAACTTTACACCTAGAAACCTCTCCATCATTCAGAATATAAGACTCAATATAGAGGAGAAAAGTGAGTTTGCTACAAAAAAGTGTGAAAAGAGCTTGAGAGTAATTTTGGAGGCCATTCGAGTTCCTGAGGTGTCAATCAACGAAGTCTTGGCGATTCCATTCAATAGAGGGGCTCTTCGATAGTAGAGTTTTCTTAATCTCTTATTCTTCTATTCGATTGTATGCCATAATGTTTCCTAAAGCTACGAGTGGCTGAACTCTTTAGTTTTAGGGTATTGATGAACTATTTATGAAGTTATGTTAATGTTGTAGACTTTTCATGGATTCTTGTAAATAATATACTTTTCATTGTTATTATGCTTAATTCTTGTTAATTGACTGTCAATATTTGTTAGGTTAGATATTCAATTTGATAGATTGCATGTTTAACTGGACTTAATTATAAATCTCTCATGGAAATAGTTAGCTTAATAATGAAAGTTGCTAAAGACTGATTTTAATGTCATGTGGTTTAATTTTGTTTCAAGAAGTAGTAATCAATTAAGTTGCATGATAAAATGTTGTTTAGATCATAACCCGGGTATCTAAACTTAAGAATATAATTTGCATTTAATTTCATGAAACCTAGAATATTGCATAATGAATTAAATAAGGATTCAATACCTTAGAACACTCTTTGATTCTTGATCTGCTTTTTTTATTGCTTTCAAGATTTTCAAAACACAAACTCAATTTCGAATCCTCAAATAAAATTGATTCAATGCTAGAATAGCTAGGTGAATGAACCATAAATTGGATCCTTAATGGAATGATATTCAAACTTAGACTGTCTTATATTATAACTTGACTTGTGCACTTATAGCTTGCATCAAGTTTTTGGCGGCGTTGTCGGGGATCCAAGGAATGGTTTTAATTGCCTAATATTCACAAGAGTTGATAAATCTTAATTTGAGGTGTAAATTATTATTATTATTATTATTATTATTGTTATTATTATTATTATTATTATTATTATTATTGGATGTGTATTTTCTGGTTTATGCCACGTGACGATTCTAACCTTCTTACTTTTGATCCCGAGATTGGCAGGACATTTAGAAGAAATCTAAGAGTTTAAGCCAATCCTACAAGTGAGATGGCGGAAGAAGAAGTACCTAAGGCAATCTGGGATTATTTCCAACCAAGGCTCTCGACAGATCAACTTGGAATTGTGAATGTACCCATCAATGTCAATAACTTTAAACTCAAACTGGGGTTGATTCAAATGGCTCAAGAGCTTGGTTTTAGAGAATGGTCAATTAAAGATTCTCATAAGCATGTTAGATCTTTCATTGAGATATGTAAAACAGTAAAAATGAACAAGATCTATAATGATGTCATCAAGTAAGTCATCTAACCCTTTGCGTTTTCTTCCTAACACTCTACCTTACCCTCAAAGGTTCTAAATAAAGAAAATAGACTCTCAATTTGCTAAATTTTAGAATTGTTTAAAAAGCTTCACATCCACATCCCATTTGCTGAGGCTTTAGAGCAAATGCCCAATTATGCAAAATTTATGAAAGATGTCTTGTTGAAAAGAAGAGGTTTGGGTAATATGAGATGATTAGCATGACTGAAGAGTGCAGTGTTGTGCTGCTAAAGAAGCTACCACAAAAATTGAAGGATCCAGGGAGTTTCACTATCCCTTACATTATAGGTTCTTGGAATTACTAGGACAAAACTGGGCTATAATGTTAGTCGAAAACTGACATTATAGGAGTACAATGTCGGTCAGGCGACCGACTTCGAAGAAGGTGTTATTAAAGGTCTTCAATGTCTGTCACCTTTAATGTTGATTTTCACCCAACATTATAGATGACTTTAATGTCGGTTTTTGACTGACATTAAAGATGACCAACATTGAACACCTTTAATAACACCTTCTTCGATGTTGGTTGCCTAACTAATATTAAATGAATTTGTCCGACATTAAATATCTATTTTTCTACAAACAATGTCCGTCATTGTTGTTCTATTAAAAAAATTTAAAAAAATTTAAAAAATGTTAGTGATTGCACATGTATCCACCCCACAATATTTCTTTTCCACCTATATGTATAGAATAAACATTCATGAGGCAACAAACTCTACTTTCATCCAACAATATTTAGAGCAAGTTTAAGAAGAATAGATAATATCATATACTTAGTATCATGACATCCTTAAAACATTAACTTAAAAAAGTAATTTGACTATTCATCTCTTTACAAGCTACATTGTCTAAACCTAGGAATTACTTCATGACTCTAAATAATTGTCTTTTTTGAGTGTTAAATACTCTGTGAAGTTCCATCATCAGTATCAATACCTAACTTTTTTCTTATATATGAAATTATCCTCTTCAACACAACACATCCCAAAAAACCACACCACCTAAAAAAAAAAAAAAAAAAAAAACAAATCATCAATCTCAACCTCCCCTCCCCTGAAAAGAACATAAAAAGTGTTGATTATAAGAAAGTTGAAAACTCAACTAAGAGCACTTAAATACTAATATTTCTAGACAATTAACTTGGAGAAATTCATGTTTAAATTCAACTCAAACAAGTTAAGAAGATGGATCACACATAATGTGATAAAGACACCAGCATGGTATAATCAATATTGATCATTTGAAAAATATTGTCAACTCAACTTCATTAAAACTCAATACAAACATACATCTTAACTCAACCATCAGTAAGAAGTAAGTTTATTTTTTTCTCAATATGAAGTCTCACTTATATTAATACAAAAAAAAAAAAAAAAAAAAAAAAAAAAAAA